>JAMPIV010012662.1:0-107026 GCA_024509875.1 Oreohelix idahoensis
CCAGTTACGTGGGCTCTTCTGATACATTTCTGGTGGACAGAGCGAGCAATTAACATTATTGATGACATTAATGTGGTCCATAAATTTACATTTCATGGGGCTATTTGCGTGAGAAGGACAAGTACACATTACATTTCTGATCTGTGGGTCTAAGCTACACACTGGACAGCTGTAACACACATCGCTAATTCTACACTTGCAAGTTTTGGCTACAACAGGACAGAAATAGGTCATCAACTGTTGACCCAGATAAACAGTGCTAGCATTTATGTTATAATGCTACATAAACCACAACAGGACAAGTACTGAAGTTAACATCTAGGCATTTGCTACGTGGACCACACTACGAGGTCGAGTCCCTTTTTGTAAACGGTACCGCTGGTCGTTTACACGTTTCAGTCAACAACAGACTTTTCTACGCCCGAGCATTCAAGTTACATTGTTCGAGGTCAAGTGTTTGTAAACAGTACGTGGAAATTGTAAACATTCAATGTGCAAGTCCTAAGTCGAGAAGGTCATAGTAACTTTTGTTCGTGAATACCACTTTATGCTACAGTGGATTTGACATTCAGTGCGCGCTTGACATTTTGTTTCTGTGTTCGCAAGGAGCAAGTTAGTTACTGTAATATCATGTGTGACTAAGCTTTATTTTGCAACACATTGAATTGATTGCTATTTATGTTAATTGTACTATTGTTGTGTATTTTTCTTGTGTTCTTTTGCGGGCTGGTTGGGTAAAGGTGACTCCTTTAGATAAATGCCACGTAATAGAGGTTATCTATTGAGAGCGTGTCGTTAGGGACTGCAAATTTCCTTAATTGGAATTTGCTAGCGACAATCGTTGCTATTTACGTTTAGCTGTGCTGAAACTGTACTTATCGTTGTTTTTGTAATATTTTTTCTGTTTTTCAGTTTTGATTTCATTTGTTTGTATCTGTAGGTCTTTCTTTTCTTTTGTTTATTTCTTTACACCTTTTTGTTTATAACAGTGTTGCCATTTGTCTTGTTTATTTTTCGCGGTTATCATTACACATTTGTGTAACATTTTTTTTTACTTTTTGCTGTACTGTTTATTTGACTTCCGCGAACGTTTTCGGTCATTGTTCTGTATCTTTGTCTTTGTATTTATGATTGTTCTACATTATTGTCATACACAGTCTACATACATACACTTGGTCATGTATTATTACTATTGATAAGGTATACTCTTCATATAGAGATTGTTAATAAAATATTATTATATAAGATATTTATACAAGTTCTTTGATAAAAGACTTGTTATCCACAAAGATTGAGACAAGGTGAAATACATATTCAAGTTCTTTATAAAAAAAAAAAAGACTTGTGCCCATAGTGAGTGGGATATAAAGGAATTATTTTCCACAGGTACTCAAGTGATTTTTTGTTACATTATAAACAAGAGGACCATACAAGGTCTTTGTCTAAGACTAAGAGAGTGAAATAAAGTGAAGTGAGTATACAAGTCTAGCATTTCAGACTTGTCTCCCAATGATTGGGATATACAGGTAATTTAGTTAATTTTTTCAGGTTTCTGATCTCATTAGACAGAATGTCTACATTGGATTTCTTCATCCAGCAAGGGTTAACCCTTGGTAAGTCTGGTAAAGAATTGGAAGAATATTCATCTGCTCTATTCGCCATTGCATTAAAGTCAGAAGAAAAGAAACAAAAAGAGGAAATTAAATTGAAAGCAGAAGCTGAACAAAGGAGAGCAGAAGCTGAACTAAAGAAGCTAGATGCTGAGAATAGAAGATTAGAACTTGAAGAGAAAAGGTATCAAAGAGAAGCTGCTGCTGAGGAGAGAAAAGCTCAAGCTGCTGCTGAGGAGAGAAAAGCTCAAGCTGCTGCTGAGGAGAGGAAAGCTCAAGCTGCTGCTGATGAAAGAAAATTCCAGATGGAAATGGAAGACAAAAAACTTCAAGCTGCTGCAGAGGAGAAAAAAATTAAAGCTCAAGCTGCTGCAGAGGAGAGAAAACTTCAAGCTGCTGCTGAGGCTGAAATTAGAAAAATGGAACATGAGGAAAGAAAACAGAAGATGGAACTTGATGAAAGACTCGCAACTTTGGAGTTAGAGAAACTGAAATTGGCGAGTACGGGTGCTCAGCAAACAACTTCGAGTACGACAAAGGAGTTTGTTAATAGGATTAAATTGCCTCATTTCAATCCTTTAAAGGATGACGTAGCAGATTATCTAGATAGATTCCAATTTTTATGCGATACGCATAACATAAAAAAGGAAAAATATGTTGAACAACTGATGGAATTTTTTACAGGTGACACAGTGACTACTCTTATGACAATAGACGAACATGACAGGACTAATTATGATGTTGTCAGAGCAGCATTGCTAAAAAAATACCAACTAAAAGAAGAAGACTATCGTCTTCGTTTTAGGACAATGTTGCCAGAAAATGGAGTAGATTTCTCTGATTTTGTTACACAAATACGTCGTACATTTACACGATGGGTTGAGTTGTCTCAGACTGAGAAAACATATGAAGGTCTAATGGACTTATTATTGCGAGATAAGGTTTTGTCATCTGTTAATGATTCTTTTCTTGCATTCCTTCATGAGCGTAAGCCTAAAAACTTAAAAGATATGGAGGAATACTGTTGTCAGTATGCCACCGCGCATCCCCATGCTACAGTTAGCAATTCTAAAGTGAAAGAAGGGTTGCCAGCTGCTTCGGCAACACCATATGGCCCTAATTTCAAAAAAAAATTTCAGGGTGCTCAACAAAACTGGAATAGGGGAAGTAATCAGAATTACACTCAGAAGCGGAGTAATCCAACACATGATGGTTCTTCGTCTATGAATTGGAGACACGATGGTAGTTCTCGTAATTTTAGTGGTAATAATTTGAGACACTTTCGCAAAGGCTATCCAAATAATAACTATTCGAACTTTCGAGGTAATCATTATCGACGTCAAGATTATGACGATGGTGAATTTAGAAACCGGGATTCAAACCGGAATGATGATTACAATAGGCAATATGATAACAATTACAGGGGAAATGATAGTCGAAATAATTACAGGGGAAATGATAATCGAGGCAGACCTAGATTTAACAAAAAAAGACCTTTCCAACAGGCAAACTCTGCACAACAAGAGTTTGATGGAGCCTGTAATACAGTAAATGATAGTGGTAACTCTAGGGCTATCACTGGTTGTGCTTTCGATTTTGGGAGAGCAACTGAATGCCCCCAATGCTTAACATTGTTCGACTCATCGACTGTATCTACTCTAAGTTGTGGTCACCCTCTTCCTGCTCTACCTGCTACAGTTGCGCATGATGGGAGAGGATCTCTCATCTTACATAAAGGTCTAATAAATGATAGGCTAGTCTCAGTACTTTTCGATTCGGGATGTACTACCGTCGGGGTTAGGGAGTCTCTGATAGATCCTTGCTGTGCCACTGGAAAAACAATCAAATGTGTTACATTTGGTGGTACTATGGAAAGTTATCCTACTGCTATTATTAGAATTGACACTCCCTTCTTCACAGGAGATGTCCATGCATGTCTTCTTCCTAATCCTATTGCGGATCTTATAATCGGTCGTATTCATGGGGTTAAGGAATGCACCCCGCAACAAATTTCTAGTTGGGAGGAAAAAAACATTCAAACGGTCAATGCAGTGGTGACAAGAGCTCAAGCTCTTAATCCCCCAACTTCATCGGATAATAGTAATGAAGTTGATAGCCAAGACGAGCACTTGGTGATTTCCCATGACTCGTTTGTTAAACGTCAAGAAGAGGATCCTTCTTTGAAGAAATTCTTCCTTCTTGCAAAGAAAGGGGATCCCAACCAAAATACTAATCACAAATCGTATATTACTATGAAGAATGGTATATTGGTACGGATGGTACAACACTCGGACAAGTCTATGCACTCGCAAATTCTTGTGCCTAAGTGTATGAGAGCCTTAATTCTTCAGCATGCACACGATTCTCAGTGTGCTGGACACATGGGGTTTTCCAGAACTAAAACTAGAGTCCTTGCGTCCTTCTTTTGGCCATTCGTGAATAAAGACATCCGAATTTATTGCCGATCTTGCAAAATTTGTCAAGAGGTCAAGTCTAGAGGTCCGAGACATGCTGCTCCTATTCAGGCTGCAGATATTCCGATTCGGCCGTTTCAGAAAATGGCTATAGACATCATTGGTCCGTTCAAGATTAAGTCAGCCAGAGGACACCAATTTATCCTCACTTGCGTGGACATGTGCACGCGTTGGCCAGAGGCTATTCCTCTGAAGAGCATATCAACTGTCGATATCGCTGATGCTCTTTGGCTCATATTTTCTCGTCTGGGATTCCCCGGAGAAATACTGTCGGACCACGGCACTCAGTTAATTTCGGACGTTGTGTCTCAGGTAATGGCTACGCTAGACATTAAAAGGTCTCTCAGTAGTATTTATCATCCAATGTCCAATGGATTGGTAGAACGTCTTAACAGGACACTAAAGAACTTACTTGGCAAGATAACGGAGGATCATCCGGAAGATTGGGACAGGGTTTTACCTGCAGTCCTCTTTGCCTATAGAGAAGTTCCCAACGAGCATACAGGGTTTTCTCCTTTCGAACTTGTCTTTGGTGCGCAACCGCGCGGTCCGATGTCCTTGTTACACGATTTGATAACTTCTGATAATATTGACGATGATACACAATCGTCATATGAATATGTAATTTCTCTTAGAGAAAAGATTATCGAATCGTGCAGGTTAGCAACTTCATCTTCCGAATTTGCGAAAGAAAAAGCTAGGCGATTTGCTAACAAGAAAAGACGCCTACGTCAACTTTGTCCTGGAGACAAAGCATATGTCTTACTTCCCTCAAGAGAGAATAGACTTCTCATTTCATGGAAAGGTCCATACACTATAGTCTCCAAAATGTCCGATGTCGACTATATCGTCGATGTGGATTGCCATGTATGATTCATAATACAACCAGGGCTGCCACACAAGCAATGTAGGCCTGGGCGCTACATTATTGCAAAGGTCCTCCTCACAAGATGGGGAATTGAACCCAGTCGCTTATGCTAGCCGCAAATTGAACAAGGCGGAAAAAAATTACTCAACCAGTGAAAAAGAATGTCTCGTTTTAATATGGGCTATAAAGAAATTCCAGATTTATTTATATGGCCGGACATTTGTGGTCCAAACGGATCATTCTCCCCTCGTGTTCTTATCACAGGCCAAGCATGAAAATTCTAGATTATTGAGATGGTCTCTCTTGTTGCAACCATACTCATTTTTAATAGAATACATTCCCGGCCCTTTGAACGTTGGCGCAGACTTTTTGAGCAGACATCCTTATGATGAAGATCAGAAAAATGAGTAAGACTTCATGGAGCTAAGTTATCTCGCATATTATAACCCTTAAATGAATGCATGTTTTAGGATGGGAGGTGTGTAGCAAAATATGCGAGAATAAACGCTCAATTCAGTACGATTTAGGCATAAAACGATAATAAATACATTATCCCGCATGTGTCTGACGGTTGTCATCTTCGAAGCCAGCACCGCTGCTTTTTGCACAGTGCTAAGCCTATAGAACGATTTCATGGAAAAAGTCTGACACGCTTTAGTTTCGTTTTCGAGAAACACTACTAATAGTTAACCTTTGCCCAATCTGCTGATTACACTTTGTAAGTCTAGCCTTACAATTAACTATTGGCGGAAGTATACCCCAATATAGCTATCTGAAGTAACACTTTCTGTCAACTTTGTAGCAAAACTAGTAGTAATCCTTACATTTTTTGGTAATATTACACGATACAATGCTAACTAGTAACGCAAAATCTTAAACCCACCCCGTCTAACCCCGCTTCGATGACACAGTCTGCAACGCATATATTCACACTGCAGAAAAGCCAGCAAGGCCAAACCACGCAGACAGTTTTATTTCCTCCTAATGGTAGCATTTCTGATGTAACTAAAACTGTAGTTATTTTAAAAATACATGCTCGCAAGATGAAAGAGAGGAAGATGGCGGACTTGTGTAAAATTTTAGTTGACGATGGACGATGACAAAAATTGGAAATTTTAAACCATTATGAAGTTCCCCATAAGAATTATATGGTAGTATGACGTAAAGTTAGCTGAGTAAGAATGTACTTTAAAATATATGATATTCCCAGTATTAGAGAAGTTATTGAAGAAATACTAATCTCTAAGAACACACGACCAGACACACTGGCGTTCCTGCTCATGTTTGTTTTTGATAACGTTAGGGGGACGCGAGCTGGAAAAAGAGGCAGGGAGGTACATTCAAATTAGCTTGAGGTGAACAGAGTATGAATGGGAAAGGGAAACGGTAGGAGAAATGTAATCCTAAACGTGATATCTTTTGTAGTTGGCATGACTAGAGCAGACTAGCCAATCGATCACCAGTTATTCAAAATTGTTTTGGGTTTTTCATTCAAACTGCATTTGAATTCAAGTAGTAGAACGTTACGATTGGCTGGGCTGGTAGATATTAGCAAAAGGCTTTGATTATTCATTGCCAGTTGAACTAATATTTTTATACAGATACGCTGAAAAACAGCTGTGTTAATTATAAACTTAAATAAAGAATCAAGTCACAGTCTGTACGATTCGGAGGAAGCTGAGGCCATTTCTTCACTAAATCAGCGTCATTTGTTTATATATTTCTTGATTGTGGTAAGGATATTTTATGAAATTTACTATGTTTGGTCCAACTACAAAGTTAGATACTGCTATTGGGGAAAAAGTGAAGGACATGTCGGAAGCAGACAATGTTGAGTCCTCACAGTAAACGGTGTCTAACTGATGTATGTTGTTATAATTATGTTGACATATTATTGTATTAAAATAGTTTAGCAAGCCTCTGTGTTCAATGAACACTGTTTACATGCCTGAAGCAAATATAAGTGTAAAGAAAAGAAGAGAAGATCATATCACAGGAAATGTGGTTACTCCACATTATTGTATGGAGGAAAAGTATGTGAACGTACAGTGGCGTATCTACTATAAGGACTTGAGGTGTGGTCACAACAAGGTGGGAGTCCTGTACGATTCGGGGCTAGTGCATTTGTAAGGCACCCGAGGCTGACCCCATACCCACGTAGGGAATTAAGTGTTAGAATAAATGATCAGAGATAAAAGGCCAGGGTGTCCTTTTATTGCAGAGGGTCTATGTTCCTGTTGCCGGCTGGTGACAGGAAACCCGCTGAGTGCTTATAAACGCCAACAAGTCTCCAACCAGACTTATATGCCGTTGAATATCCAGTAGGAGCTTTGTCGATTGTTGAACTTGAAATTTCTGCAACTACCCATCGTATTATCTTACAACAAGGACTCTCGGGTGAAGAGTAAAACAGCTGGGGCTTCTCTGACATTTTCTTGTGTTTCAAAATATTACACAGGAATATTATGGGGGTAGGATGAACTACAGCCCTCATATACAGTGACTCTCCCGTTATATAAATACAGTGAATTAGCTTAATATTTCCTACAGGAAGAACAGTTAGAAATACATAATAACTTTTAGTTATTGGCAGATTGTCCCAACATTTTAAATTGTTCTTTTTCTGTAAACTATCTTGTCTTTGTTTTCAAAGACCTGTCCACAAGCTATGAATGGACAGGCAAAATAAATTGTAAATACTTTTTTTAAAGAAAAACTTAACTGATAGTTATTAATTTTTTTTATAGAAACTTAAAGTGTTTGATTGTTGTGTACCATCATTCATTTCTCCCCTAGACACTAGGTACACCATACACCATACACTAGAGCCACAAGATTGACCGTGTGAGACCTAGGGAGGTAGCGTTAGGTTCTCTGCACATAATTCATCATCATCATTTATAGAGTCAGAGGCCTACTTTTGCTTGACCTCACACGGTTATAGCAGACACCTTTTCATTCTTTTAGGATACCATCATAACCTCCCCAGCAAAATCAACTTTGCTACAGCCCCCATAGATGACGAGGAATGCACAGTAAACCTCGCGCTTCTCCTTTCTAGCTTGATGCCAGATGTGATAATCATTTAAATGCTAGCCAAGCCAGGATACAATACCTGGGAAACTGGAGCTCATGAAGAACTCAACACGTTACAGAATGGCATAAAAGCCACAGGAAAAGTATAGATTTACGATGTAGATAATACCAAGGCGTCATCAACGTGGGATTGGCTGCAAAAGAGTGAGAAGCTCAGCAGCCCTAGTTAAAGAACAATAAAAACAACTGCTTCGCGTTACATGAGACATCGACATTTATTTTATAAATTAATTCAAGACTGTCAATTTTTCTTGTTGTGTTAGATCAGATTGCTGTTTTCTCGCACACCATTTCCTGTTGTGATTAATATCTGGGTTGTTTAAGGTTTGTGTCCATATTTAGGCCCACCTCAATGAAATGAACAGTAAGAGATGTCACCTGAACCACGTTATCACCACTTCCAATGAGCTTCAGAAGTCTATGAATAACGCAACAGACATCCAAGCCCTACTGGATAAAAGTGAAAAATTCTTTTGAAGAAATGTTAATTTTGTGTATAGTTAACTGGGTAGAACATAACATAATGAGATAAGTATAGAAAAAAAAGTTCGTGTTTACGGCATAGATTCTTTTCTGACACCAGAGCCCGCCCCAAGGATTGTTCAGGGTGGTGCGAGGTCTCATGATGGCGCCCACTCCTCCCTCCCCCCGGTGCAGTTTTATATTTTACTATTTCGAGACCCAATTTCATACTGTTAGATCATTATGTAATTCCCGCTGGCGTTCACTGCAGCGTTTTATAAAAACAGATTACACTTATATTTTTAACATCTTATGGTAGATCATGTTTTTTAAATCATTTGGAATTACAGATGGATGCTGTTAAGGATAGATTTGGGGGTAAAATATTGTAGCATGTTACTATACGCTAGCACATATACATTTTAAGTGAGGAATTGTGTTCGCCTGTAGACAAACTACTTTTCGCACAAGGCGTTCACCCGTGGTGAGCGACAGTCACTAGTGACGTAGTTTGTCACATGTCGTGGGTTCAGTGTGTTAAATTTGGGTCTTCCATTTTTGTTCTATTGTCCGAGGTAGACGTAAAATTTTCGAGCTCCAGGATTTTTGGAGAGTGATATATACATATAGTGTGGCATTATTGATTTTCCGGAGGCTGCCACGTAATGTGCAAGATGGTCCCCGAACCTATCTAGAAATTCATACCATAATTTACTACAAGTAACTTTGAGATATGAGGCAACTAATATTTCGTTTGCCTGATTGTTTCTGCCACATTACTTTGGTTTTCGTGGATTGCCCGAACCTTAGTACAATGGCCAGGAGAGGAGAGGAGCGTATCATTATTATGTTATTGCCACTTAAAGATGCATAACGTTTGAAACTTATTGACGGACGAGAGATAATCTACTACGCTTATCCATTGCCATGTACTTTTGATGTTTCATGGACGTTATTGTGAAATGACTTTATTTATTAAATGTCAACCATGTTTTCCCGTGGACCTGTTCACCTGCCGGCTTTTGTTATATATACTGACCATAATGTCCTGAATGAAAACATGCCATCATTTGCGTATCCTGCATGATCCTCTGTATTTATTCCAGTCGTAACACCCTATAATTGGTGGCCAGTATGGAGACCAATTATAACACACTGAACCCACGACATATGACAAACTACGTCACTAGTGACTGTCGCTCACCAGGGGTGAACGCTTCGTGCAAAAAGTAATTTGTCTACAGGCGAACACAATTCCTCACATAAAATGGATATGTGCTAGCGTGTAGTAACATGCTACAATATTTTACCCCCAAATCTATCCTTAACAGATGCTCAGTGCACTGTTTTTATTTTTTTTATTATTTTTTTTATTTTTAAAGAAATTGTATAGAATGGAATAATCGGAAAACGCATGAAATGAAATAAATATAAACATAAAAATAGTTCGCGTATTTTAAACTCCGAAACAATCCAGTTTCAAATATTCTTTAAAAATTTAAATTTAAAAAAATGTAATACAAATTCGCCTCCGCCCCCACCCCCCTTTTTTTAAACAAATGAGAGGAAACCCGAGGCCTGTAAACAGTAAATAAATAATACACAAACATTTACTGGGTCGCCCTTAGGTATATATCCGGGTTACGTGGAGAGATCGTGCTAATGACCTGTGTCCACGAAGCACTATTTTTGTGGTGCCTAGTTGGCAGACAGGATAGTAACGATCATGAGGTGACAAAGACATAAGAGTACAAAGACTATGAGAAGCCATAGGAAACATGATAGGATAACGAGTGTGAGAAGAGATATAAGAATGTGAGAAGCCATAGAGGAGATGGCAGAGATATAAGAATGTGAGAAGCCATAGAGGAGATGGCAGAGATATAAGAATGAGAAGCCATAGAGGAGATGGCAGAGGTATAAGAATGTGAGAAGCCATAGAAGAGATGGCAGAGATATAAGAATGTGAGATGCCATAGAGGAGATGTCAGAGATATAAGAATGTGAGAAGCCATAGAGGCGATGGCAGAGATATTTTTTTTTCTCGTACGCCCGCTAATACTCGAGGCGAAATCTCAGGTTATTATTAATGTCTAACCTGACATTGATTTTTACGTGAGTATCCTATTTTCTTGTACAGAGACAAGTGTCCCTCGCCATTCAGGCAGATACTCGCCGTTTTCGGAGGTACCCATTAGAGCTGGGTCGGCTCAAGAGCCGCCAGTCCCTGGTCGACGACACTCCTTCAAATGTTGTCTCGCCAGGTCTCGAGTTAATCCAGTCCAAATCCCGGTCGACGAAAAATCCTCACATGCTGTCGCCCGGGTTTGATACTGAATCACCCGGTCGCCAGAGCGGCTCCTTGGCAGAGATATAAGAATGTGAGAAGCCATAGAGGAGATGGCAGAGATATAAGAATGTGAGAAGCCATAGAGGAGGTGGCAGAGATATAAGAATCTGAGAAGTTGTGACGTATAATGGAAATATAGCTTACAGTAATCTGACAGCCGTTGCTTTCCCATCTAGTGTCTACCATGTGCTAAGCCAAACCACGCAATTTTCTGTTCGTATGACTCACCTTTGGATCCACACCCTTTTTTTGGGAACATAACAACAGAGTTGTTTACCAACTTTTCGCAACCCGCCAGTCTTAACAGAGGAGCGAATCACGTTTGCTTACTTGAGTTTCTCACGCGAGCCGATCTGCCAATTATCGGTCATTAGACAGATGCACGTGGAAATAACGGACTGTGTGAAGAGATACAGGGGCGATAATATTTTCCCGACCACCTTTGATGTTCGTACGTTCAGGGGGAGGTAAATTGTTTGATCTGCGAAAGGGGACGAAATCTAAGAGAGGCCCGTTGCACGGCCAAGTCTTCTGATGTCGGTCAGCATCGCTGAGTAGAGCGAACGATAAAACCTTTGATCCGGGAAACGCAGTTTCCTGATTTCTCTGCTATGCAGAATGTGTGAATTATAACATCCTCTAGTGATAATAACACCATGATCTGTATATATACTGCGTTCTCTCCAGATCAGTTATCAGAGTCGCTCAGAAAATGTTTGGATAACCTAAAACACGCCAGAGTAGAACCATTCTTCGCTAAATGTGTTAAATTGTCTCGTGGAGATTTCATTTTCTGATTTGTGGTAATAGAAATTGTGCTTAAGTGTTAAAATGTGTTAAGTTTACCATTTTGATTCACTGTGATTCCCTAGCGTTAAAACTTGAGAAATAACATAACGCGTAGATATTTTCTTGCCAGTTGTTCAGTTAATGTAAATTCCATCACCCCACTTTCTTACACAAGAAGATACGGTTTAGCTGACTGGGATTATTACGCGTGACGAATGAGTGACATTGTGTGAAATTATATAAGTGACTAGTGTTAATATCATGTGACTAAACAACAGACGCCGACAATCAAATAGCTAGTAGTGACAGGCGATTTTTGTTAAAGTGCGCGTATGGATAAATTAAATAATAATTGACTGTGCGCTGTTCATTTTCTCGCGGGCAATAACGGGCGAAGGGGCATACCCTTTTTCCCGACATGCCATAGCGGAAAACTTACGTGTGGATAGGATAGTAGCATTTCATTTTTTCATAAATGTTCTTTTCTTCCTAAATAGTACCTGATCAAAAACCAGCGGCCAGCGGTCTTAATTTGGGTCTTCGACTTCTTGGGCTAGTTCGGTCCTCTTTCTTCATTCGGAGAAGGATTAATTGTGTCTTATTCTTGGCTTAGAAGTCCCAAGTTCCTTCGTGAACCGGTTGGGCCAAAGAGACAAATAAACATTAATATTAAATCTTAACTGGACTGTACCTTACCCAGAATTATTTATTCAATTTTTCCAGCCCACTGGGCATACGAAAGACCATATATTCCTGACGTTTGACAGCCGTATCAACGGAGTGATCCAGAAAGTTACGCTGTTTCAAAATCGGCACTCACCAAAGAGCCAGCCGATAGGATTTACCATCATAATTTTTTTTTTAAAACATAGTTACATTTTTCTTAGCAACCAGATGTTTCGCAATAATGGAATTATTTTTCTCCTTTTGCAACTGTGAACGTCCAGAGCACGTCTTGCTTCAGTAACTATTCGCGATGACCTTTGTTTCATCCAGGGAAAATTAAACCACCAAATTTGGCGTCCACCTTGTAATTATTATTCGATATATATAGGCTGGACTGGGGCTAATTTGGCAACCCAACTGACAATATAGGTTCGGGAACGGTTGTATTTTTTTCAAGGGATATCAACACCACGATTGGGTAAGCGAGATTGTTTGTGGCCACGTATGACAGAGAGATAGAGAGAGAGAGAGTGAATATTTTCATTTTCTTTTGGGATCCTTTCTCAACAAGGGGGAGGGCACTTATTCGGTTATTTTCATATGTCTGTAAACATGATTTTATTGATTTCTCTATATGTTTGATGTTGTAAAGTTTAAATGATAATAAACAACAAAAAGAACTTAACTTTGTGTGTTGGTCAGACCCATACCCATTAACCATAGTTTTTTCACGTTTGTGTGTCTTGTTGTCATATAATTGTGTGTTTGTGTTTAGTTTAACTTATAGTTCTAGATATAAGGAGGTACTAGATTGTCTTATACTAACATTTAGTCGTATAGATAGGCTGGACTAGAGAAACTACTCATTCCAGAGACAGATCTTTTCCTTAAACTATTCACTCGTGAAATCTATTTTTTCTTCTTCTTCCTCTTTGATCCTTAGCCGCCGACCGTCAAAGCAGTCAGTGGGCATCACGCCTAGTGGCGTCTTGTAGGGCAACAACAAATTGATTCCACTTTGCTCGGTCGGTGGCCATCCTTCGTACAGTGCCCCAACTCTGGTTCATTCTTTGCATTTCAGCCTACACAGACCTCCGCCAGGTTGTTTTTGGTCGGCCTCTCTTTCGTTTTCCTTCAGGGGTCCAAAGCATAGCTGTTCTTGTGATGGCATCGGGGTCTCTTCTGAGGACATGGCCAACCCAATGAAATCTATTTCTTACACCTTAATTCTCACACATGTACCACTATCACCTCTGCTCAGACGGGACCATAAATATCTTCTAACATATCTAAAATTTACGACAGAAGCCATAGAGGAGATGGCAGAGATATAAGAATGTGAGATGCCATAGAGGAGATGGCAGAGATATAAGAATGTGAGAAGCCATAGAGGAGATGCCAGAGATATAAGAATGTGAGAAACCATAGAGGAGATGGCAGAGATATAAGAATGTGAGAAGCCATAGAGGAGATGGCAGAGATATAAGAATGTGAGAAGCCATAGAGGAGATGGCAGAGATATAAGAATGTGAGAAGCCATAGAGGAGATGGCAAAATTATAAGAGTATAAGGAATAGGAAAAGCCATAGAGGAGATGGCAGAGATATAAAGGAAGGTTCCAGAGGGAACGAATGTTAAAATGACAAGCCATGGGAAGGTGGCAAAGAGATACTTGAAGGTTCCAGAGGGAACGAAAATAATGGAGAAACTAAAGGAAAACTATAAATGAGAAATAACTGAGAATAAGAAATTGAGGGTTCTGGAGAGAACAAATTAAGAGGCCATAGTAAAGTGGCAGAGTTACATGACGAATAAGTGGGAATAAGATGAAATGATATGAGACAGTGAAATATAGAGAGTGTAAAAGAAAGGTTCCAGAGAAGGGAACGTACGTCGAAAACATAATAGGGGGAGACAAACTAAGTCTATGAGACGGAGACAATAGAGACGAAGATAAGAGGAAGACATAGGATACGGTCTTAACGGGGATCTGAGACTAGGAAAAAGCCTAGGCATATTATAATGGAAGGTGGAGAAAGTGACAGTGAAATGTGGAAAGGTACGCAACGAAGAACATAGGGACAAAATTTAATAGGTGTTAGATAGAATTCCGGAATTTATGAAGTATTTCGAGTAGGGGCCGCGGCTTAGAGTCAGTAAGATAGAGGGATTAGTGGGGGTTAATAAAAATAATAACAGTGACCATGATGGTTGAATGCGTCACAGTTATAAATTTTGTTAATAATCCAGTAACAGGGAGTTACATGGATATAAAGGGAATGAATGGAGAAAACATGATGATGATAGTAAATAGGGGGTTCTATAAACAATATCAGAAAAAAGAGGGAGCATATGGAAGAATGATTTAGTTGTATGGAAGACGTGGAAGAGATCCACAATAAGAGAGTCATATCATTGAAAATATATTTTTTGAATGAGATGAAATATGAAAATGAAATAAGTATGGCGATAAGATGTATAATTTTGGTTTGACTGAGATGTACGAGTATATTGGTGTTAAGGTAAATGTGGAAATGTTGGTTCATGTAGCATAATGACAAGGTTACGGGAAATGATATTATAGTTTGCCTTGTGCAGGCGTCAAGGTAATGGTAAACATTGTGTTTTATACATATTATTGGAAATGTAAACTTATTGGTGACGAAGAGTGTCACATATTTAATCCAGATCAGTAAGGTGTGAGAGACTCCATAGATACAGGAAGAGACCTTTTTTGTGAATGAAAGACCGAGAAATGAGCAGTGACGATAGGGTAACGATATATTTAGTATAGATAAGACGGTTTTTTTCTTGTGAAAAGGAAAATATTTCTCGGTAACAGAATTTTTTTTTTTTACAGGTGGAAGATAATGTAACAGTTAGTGTGGGTAAGAGGAATTCGGGTACAGTTATATTTTTATGAGATCGACTTTTATGATTGAAATTAGATGTGTAGTCTATGGGAAATAATCCATAATACATTGAAGAATGGGACAAGAGTAGGGCTCAAGTCCCTTGATCACAGAGTAGTGAGGCTGACCTTGGCCGAGAATTCAAATAGTAAGTTTTTATGTTTTGTTCTGAGTGAGTTCGACTACGAGATTGAAGATTCACGGGTTTAGGTGAGCTGTTTGTGAGACAAAATTTGTTCTAAAAGGTTCAGAAATAGTTGCCGTGGTAAATCGTTGTTCAAAATTAAATCATTCAGATTCGAAACGCGATAGAGTTAAGGTGCTAGTTTGGGTTTTCTCCTAAGTGTGTAAAGTGATTTTAGAAGTGGCAAGCTGAATTGGGAGTTTTCATCGAGTGATAAGCCAAAGTGATTTTGGTTGAATCTGTGGTGACAGAAAAGTTATAACTGTCACGTAGACACTCAATCGCTTGGTACGCCACACATAGATATGACAGTTCACTATTTTATTCTGTGGACAAGATGCCATTATTCCTAGTCAGAGAAAATGTGTGTATTTTCGAAAACCCTGGTACGTTAAACATTTTAGTCTCATAGCAAATGGAAATGTACAATAGTCCAGTGACAGGCTAGTAAGCAGAAGAATAACTTGGTAAAGCAACATCCCTGGCGGTCAGGCCAGTCTCACTAAGACACGCCAAGTCAAGAAATCAGAAGAAAAAAGTCCGAACAAATAGAATAAACAGCGAGTACATACGAAGAATATTTTGACACGAAAAATAGTGACAACAGTGGTTCTCAAGCCACGACCACCATAACCACTAGAGACAGTATGAATATAGAAGCAGCAACAGAGAGAGAGAGAGAGAGAGAGAGAGAGAGAGAGAGAGAGAGAGAGAGAGAATAAAAGAAAATGACATTTTATTATTACCCACTGAAGTTTTTGCTGTATAAAGTTTGCCAGCTTCACGAGGAAGGTTGGGCATGTCATTTCTTCAACATTTTTGATCATGCGAATAAAGTTCAACATTTGACTGTTACTGCTGTCGGCGCGAAGTCATTCATCAACTCGTGAAATCATCCATCAACTGTCAGTACATGAACTGTTGTCGTTGTTTTGAGAGTAAGAAGTCTCCCTTACCACAAATAAGCTGCCTGCTGTTTAGGGTAGAGATACGAAACCTATACGATCACAAAAATAGAGAAGTAGGAAAAATTTGACAAGCTATCATTCACAGCCACATATGAATCATTCTGTTTTAAATAGATAAACATAGGGAGCTATAAAATTAGTAATTGCTGAATCATCTTCAGCTGCGGGGCTTAGAAATACGAGCGACAATATATTATCAAAAATATATTATCTCACAGAAGGCGCAGTTTAGCTTTTCTCAGCTGGTATGCTTGCTTTTCATTAAAATCCAGTGAGCCCCCTTAAATAGAAACATCGTTCTTCTATTTTTATCTCTGTCAAAAGTAATCTTGAGCGAAGGTTGATTCCATTTAAGACCCTCATCATTGTACTGTAATGGCCATTGTTGGACCACTACGGCGGAGCATGGAAGACAATCCCGTCACACAGTTCCGAGATCGGTAAACGAGAGATTAGAAATTTGTGATTTGTGAGACACACTTCCAACGTATGATGCGGGAAAACAACGATGCATGCCTGTCAGGAGCATTCAGTCTTCATGATCAGCTGGAATATAGGCCACGAGCTCAGTGAAACATTGGGACAGCTTCATGCTCTCAGCGAGAAGTCAAGATAAGTGCATATGCTACTGGAGAAACAAACCCACAAGTCACTAAGGGTCATTCTGTTTCTACGTGATGAAACGGACACTGACAATATATACATTTCCCAGCTTGTCAAATTTTGTGTACAAATATATCCATCGGCAATTTTTAACTATACATATATTTAATTATGAAAGTGCATTGATTCAATTTAATAAATTGCAGTTACTGATTTTATTCAAATTCCAAATGTAATTATGAAATTTTTGGCTGTTTGTGTGAATTTCAAAAGAATATTTAAATCGGAAGGGAATAATTAACGAGCTGCATTCACATCAATTTTTAATAGAGACACCAATGGAGCATAGGATAGATCTAGCGAGAAGGTGACTCACTACACAGCTTTCTTCTACAGCTACCATCTGGATCTGTGCGATTAATTACCTGATCTGTGTTGTGCCATCTCTACATTTAGCTCACCAGCTTTCTTCTCAACGTTCAGGGAATTCCACAATGACAAGAACTTAACAACTAATAATGGAACAAGAGGTGAGAAGAAGTCGTTGGGAATGGATTGAAAACATATTGAGCAAACGTGTTGATAGCACTACAATGTAGTACTTGTTCTGGAACCATCAGGGTAAGAGATTTTTTTAAAAATTTAATGAAGAAAAATATCCCGTTCAGCATCTGATGGGTTATAATTAGGATATATATTGTTTTCAATTCCAAATAAAATGAACAACTGCCGATATGAGAAAGTGGCATCCCATTTGTCAAATCATTGTAAATAGGGACAATCACAATTATGCTTATACGTTAAATAAATAAAAAAAACAACGAACAAAATCAAGAAGAAACTCTGAACAGGAATAATATTAAAGTGGAGGGGGTGTAAAGGTCAACAAATGGAGACGAACGCTGCAGACAGAAATGAACATGATGAGGAAGACATGGAATTACCTTGAGCTGATGGCACGTGACAGGAGAACGTCACGTGTTTGTCTAAGGCCTATGGTCATTGGGGAGCTAAAGGATATTGATCGATTGATTACTGAATGCTGATGTTTGTCACGGATTTGCCTCCCCTGCTTTGCAGTAGTGGTCCAACAGTGGCCAAAACTCAACATGCCTAATATGGGTCTTCGAAGGTGTCTACCTTCGCACAAGATTACCCATGGCAGAGTTGTAGATAGAAGGATAATGATGCTTCTATCTCAAGGGAGTTTTCATAAGATATTTCAGAAGTCATGAACAATGCTGCATTGGCAGGGCAATTGTTAACTTATGTCTTATCCGCCGCCTTTTATGAAGAATTAAGCAATGCTAATTTCAACTCGGTCATGCCCCCACCCTGATTTACTCAGTGGAATTCTTATAATGCAGGTATAGCTCTGTTTAGAGTGTATTTAGTATATTGACTGAGACAAACATGCAGTACATCCAAAATGATTAAATCAACGTTAAATTTGTATATTTACAAATAACCGATTTAATAATCACTTACATTTAACAACTTTTTAAAAGAATGAATTTTGATTTATCAACAAAAAAAATTATCACCACTGTTGTGATGGAATGAAAGTTTTGGATAAGAAGTCACTTGGCAGCTTTTAAGTTTGACTTAGTTGCCAATGGTAGTTCCTTCTCCCGCTGGGTTCTGTGTAGATAGGTCACTGCAGTTCTGGCGTCTCTGGTCAAGATAAAAGTCGCAGCACGTTTCAAGTAATGTGGAATGCTGGATAGTAACAGAGAAGGAAATGTCGAAACTGTCCTCCTTCCATACAATCTGCCTAAGGAAATTTCTCAGAATCTTTTGGCCGAATACCATCAGCAACCAAGAACTACTTATTCGGAGTAACCAGGAGGACATCCACACCATCATAGCTGGCAGACGCTGGAGTTGGGTTGGCCACGTCCTCAGAAGGGACCCTGATACCATCACAAGAACACTATGCTATGGACCCCCGAGGAAAAGCGAAAGAGAGGCCGACCAAAAACAACTTGGCGGAGAACTGTGGAAGCCGAGATGCAAAGAATGAACCAGAGTTGGGGCACTGTACGAAGGATGGCCGCCGACCGAGCAAAGTGGAATCAATTTAATTTGTTGCTTCCCTACAAGATGCCACCAGGCATGATGGTCACTGACTGCTTTGACGATTGGCGGCTATGGATCAAAGAAGAAGAAGACGTTCCAAGTAAGATCAGGGAGTAATTGCAAAGCTGGTTCCGCGTCTCTAAGATCCTCTGATGATGGTGTCTAGTTCTACGTCAGTCAACTTATACCCTCACTTTGTTCCAGAGATTAGTCCTTTAAGATGTTCCATAAAGTCCGGTCTGATAAAGGGAATTCTGAATTCTAACTTCTGTGTTTGAAAATACAAAATATCTGCTACATAGCAGATAAAGAAAAAGGTGGCGACCCGGAAATTCCAGGTAATCAGTCCTTACTTCAACTGAAAATGAGTACTGCCGTAGTGGAGGAGAGATCGAGAAGAGGTCGCCCCAAATCCAAACTGTCACAATGTTTTGACTTTTAACTCGATCGTTTGATCTTTATTCCATATTGTACGGGTAACTTTTGTAGCCGTGTATACCGTGCTTTATTCAGAGAACAGACTAAATTCTAACAAGACGAGAAGAAGCACAGACCACCCCATAATTTTATATTTTATGAGAAACAGAAAATAATAAATTATAGTGTCACATATTTAGGACAGAGTCGCTTCCACATGCCATTTCTAATAATTGGGTGATTTCCCCTGACCAATCGGATAGCTCAGATTTACCCCGGGGAATATAGAACAGGACGCCATCTGGCAGTCAGAATGAAGGAGCGAAACTGAATAGGACGTGTCTAGTCCAGCTCTACATATTCCTTAGTTTGAGTAAATCAACTGCAACATTTATTTTAAAGTGTGTATTTCAGGACATTGAGTGGTTTTGTATTCCTTACTTGCGTAAGTAGTAACTATCATTCAACGCAT
Source organism: Oreohelix idahoensis (assembly GCA_024509875.1). Lineage (NCBI taxonomy): Eukaryota > Metazoa > Mollusca > Gastropoda > Stylommatophora > Oreohelicidae > Oreohelix > Oreohelix idahoensis. The sequence continues at coordinate 19,951 of JAMPIV010012662.1, forward strand.
ATTTGAATAGAGCTTCCAACTCTGGTTGCAGCAGAACTAGGTTCGAAGATTGAGTCAATTTGCAAAACTAGTCTTACACACAAAACCATGCTGAGCTGAAAATACCCTTGTGTTGGAAAATATTTAACTCAAGGAATATCTAAGATAATAAAGAAATCAAAGGACTAATCTGAAGGAATGAGAATATGTCGTCGAACCCAAAATAAGACGTAGGCCTAACCTAAAGGAAGAAAACGGTGGAAAGAAAAAGTTCGCCATCTTTGACAAATTGAGTAGGCCTATGAGATAAAGATGCAAAAGGGATTTTTGCATCGATGAAAGCATCTGATGATATGTTAAAACTTTATTGTGCTTATTATTGTAAAAACGTTCTGAATTCCAGACTTTTGTTGAAATTTGACTTCATACTGTAAGACATTAAAAGATTTGTTTGAAATAGAACGCTGTTGCAAAAGTGAATTTCTACAGTTTGAGATTTAGCTAAGAAATCTATCCATCTCAGTTAAATTTGCTACATCAACACCTAAGAGAAGAAAATCGAACCTGGTGACCCAATCTTACAAAGGAGAGGAAAAAATATCTCTAGCGGTCAAGGCTAGTTAACCAAACCTACTCTCTATAAAATAAACTGTAAACCCTGCATACCCCGACACTGCCACACTTTTTCAAAATCATTTTGACCTCTTCCATAGTGTATTATGTGAAAGGTACAAATAGTTTGACGGCAGATAGTGCCATAAGAGAGTGAAATGTTAGAGACGCCATTTCCAAGTCCATCTTTATGAGGTGAGGTGACCTGTTGCCTTCCTCTGAGCTTTTGCTTTCCCCATAAACCACCAGCATAGTCAAGTACTCTTTCACACCATAATATACTAGAACGTTAAAAGAGCAAATAAAAATTACCAAATCGTGTGCGTGTGTGCATGTGTGTTTATTACTTCAAAATTGTAGTTTCGTATATTATTTTTGCGTGTTTTTGTGAAATGCTTCTTGACTTTTTAAAATTCCTGACAAGATAAATTTTTATTTTTTAAAGTTATGTATCATTTTATATTGTTTTAAACTGAAATACTTGTACCAAGTTAATAAATATGGCAACTTATGTTACAGAATGAAATAAGGAAGAACATATTACTTTCCTAGACACGATATTTATTTTCCTCGAAAATTATACAACTTAGAACAAGCCGTGCAGTAAAGATATTATGTAGAGTAAAGCCAATACAAATATCACAATACAGGAAAACAATTATTATATTTTAATAATTGAAAATTCAGACAGTTAAACGTATCAATACGCATGCACTTTGTATCATGATGAAACAACGTCTTACCATTCACTGGTATTATTTTTTTTTTTAACGCCTTATTTTTTATAAGGAAAAATATCGTCCAATCAAATAAACGCACACTCTTGTGTGTGTCGCGAACGATTTGCAAATGGGGTAATGGCAGAAGGAATTTTGTGTTAACGGTACCATGGATTTATATGAATTGCAAACGACTGGAGTGAAGGAAAGAGATGGAATATACTGCGTTTTATGAAGGAGAAGACCATGCAGTTATTGTGGCCGTACAGCGGATGATGATAGTATTGATGGTACTTGTCGTATATTGGGACTCGTCTCACTACCCGACAGTGGGCAGCTAGGTGTTGATGATGATATGTTAAAACCAATCTTGACGATATAACATCACACGACATATAGATGATGGGATGGAGAACATCTGGCGAAAAGTACTGCACTCAACCAGCGGTGAACAACAACGATGATGTTTATTTACAGTTAGTCATCAAATCCGCTGAAATCATAATTCATGCCCAACCTTCCACCGAGGCCGGTCATCTCATAATACATAAAATGTTCATAGGCAACTTTTGAAATAAATCTCTCGCTCCATCTTTTTTCTTCTCTTATGATCTAACGCTGTCTCTAAGATTTCTAGCTCATTTACTGTTCTGTTCTTCTGGTTTTCCTAACCCTTGATAAGGCCCGTAGGACTGGTGAACTAATCGATGTATCTTTGATATAAGACTGGTCTAACCACCAGGGCTGTTTATTTGTATCAATAGTCACTTGTTCTACGCTGCACCTAGCTACTGTCTATTATCTCTGCATCTAACACGACATACCTGTTCGTCTTGTAGTCTTGACAAACTTGTTAACACAATCTTGAACTGGCGACATTGTCTTTCTTGTCTTTATCTATCATCTATTAAAGGTGGCATTTGAGCGTCTTGTTGGTTCGGCAAAACAATTTAATACAATACTGTGACCACAGCAATAACCACCTTTAGTGGCTTGTTCGCCAGAAATATATGAACCATCAAACATCGCTCGCCACTACACAACTTTAATACATAGCAAACTTGCTATCCTACGCTAAGCGCGTTTTAAAATCAGACTGCCTTAATTTTCTTTTTGATTTCACATTTTTCCGTTCTCTGCTAAAAATGTGTTCACCCTCGCAACACTCTCTCGTGCGTGTTTATTTTTGCTCGCTCACCAAAACCTTTCAAGGGACGTAATTTAAAGTTATCTCCCTTTGCTGAGTACACTCAAAACCCATACAATCTTCTTTAATCTTATTACTAAAACATTATATGCAAATCAGTCCCACCATAATTTAGAACTCACATGAAATACCAAACCAAAACACCAAACTACATCTCCCAAAAGGGGACCTACGGAGTTACCTCCCTTCCCTCAAAACACTCCTCTGCTCATTTTACCTCCCCTTAACAAAGACATATAGTCCACTGTTGCGTGCATATTTTGACGCACATTTTACAAAAATCGATATGGCTATTTAATATGGGAAAAATATAGACATTCATTTATTTGTGTATGAAAATGCTGTTTATGGTAAAAGCGAGATAATCCATGTTTGATTCACACTTTTGATTATAGGAGTAATCGTTCTGGATATTGATCCAGCGCAAGGATATTGCGCTTGCGTTTGTACTTATTTTTAGGGCCAGAAAATATATTAATTTGCTTATTGTGTTTATGGCCTGAATTCATATGTATTACATATTATTAGTACAAGTAGAATCAGTCCTATATTGTATATTTTGGATGGGTAGGAGGGACTAGATTCTTGTATTCCGGTCTAGCGGAAGTATGAGTTGTCTTGACAAGTCGTGATGAGTTCCGATGTACTGCTTACAAATGGCGGGGTACGTTTTTCTAGAGCTGGTCCTTTCGTCAGAAAAAGATGTCTTACGAAGTGGTTTTTCTACTGAAGGAGATGGTGTCTCTACGATAGTTTGTGTTAGAGACTCTCCTTATGTCAGTATATAGATGATTCGGACTCCAGGTAAACCCAGCTCCTATTTTTGATGATCTCTCGTCGGTTAGGCCTAGCTTGACTTTTGTGCTTCGCTATGCTAGTGTCGTGTTTTGTATCGACGAAGATGACAGATTTTCCTGCAGCGGTTATGGCTACGTGAATTAACCTGATCACCGTAGAGCTGTATGGAAACATTTATGAAATCCTTTATATACCCATTATAAATTAACTCTGGCTTATATTCTCCTTCCTATGAATGAGTGAACGACAACTCAGGGAGACAGCCATGTTGGATTTCGGTCATCATATGTTTTGATCACTGCCAAGAGAACAGATTATTTATCTTATTATCGGACAGTGACAGGGAGATCTCAATCTTGCTAGAAACCCCCTTTCGTGGTTTCATAATATATACTACAAACTATGGACGTCAAGTAACTTTGGTTATTTATCGATCCGCCCTTCACTGACGCGTTTAGTCAGATAGGGGGATGTGGCCATAATGTATCATGACATTGAACTTTTGATGTACTGCCCATTATTTCTGAATGTGTCATGACTTCAGATCTGCTATGTATACCTACAAATTGATATGTCAACGAACCATGATGTACTCGTATGTCCAGTGTGTACGTCTGAATAAATTGAGTAAACTAAGATTCCAGCAGTCTGCATTGGTGCCTTGTAGACACAAGTGTGAGTGGTTATATTGGTCAGCACACGAACAGTACACCATTCGCGGTAATCACACTCTACACTTCTACTTCATACATACACCATCCTGCGTCGGCTGAAGTGACCAAGTTTAGGGCCTGCTTCCCCTGGAGCCTTTGCCTTCCCTAACTCAGGACTAGGGTGAGTTACCCATTTACAGCTGGGTAGACTGGAGCATGCCTGATCTCAACAACACACCACTCTTCCTTACAGAGCAGACAGACTGATACTTTACAGTGTGTGTGTGAAAGCAACTTTACAGAGTGGAAAGAACGAAGATTTTACATCCACTAACAACTCTATTTAACTTTCTTAAACCATTATTCCGTAATCTCTTCCATTCTTAAAGTCCCAAGCTACCGGTCACATTATATTCAATGAATAGTTGGTATGTTGCTTAATTTCAGAGATATTCGAAGTTATTGTGAAAACGAACTTCGAAAAATTGCTGCAATACGTAGACAAAACTAATTAAAGAAAATCAGAGATGCAAAGGAAGCTAAGGATCGTCCCAGTAAAAGGATATATAGATGAAGGTAGTAGATTCCAGGGTTGAGAAGAAAGAAAATGTTTTCTAGACTAAACTTACACAACTCGCTCTATTCAGCACACACAACGCAAGACTGAACAGTCTGAGAAACTGTGATTGATAAATCAATCAATACCCTTTAGCTCCCCAAGGAGCATAGGCCTTCAACAAGCACAAGCCAAGTCTTCCTGTCCTGTGCCATCCGCTCAAATTTCTTCCATGTTTTCCTCATCATTTTCACCTCTGTATGCTAAGGGATGTTTTGAGGTTAGAATATATATAGTTGTTGCTGATGGATGCTCCATTGGGACCGTTTGTTATACTGGGTTTGTGTGAGCTGGCTGGGTACTGAGGGTAACTGCAAAATGTTGTCATAGGGTTACACAAGCAGTGTCTGAGCTGTCATGAGATTATTTGGAGTGTAGCCAATATTGTGAGCTCTCATTACTTGTCAGTAGATAAGTGTGAATTGGAAAGGGGAAAGTTTGTGGAGAGAGAAGAGTGTGTGAGCTGAACGAAGCATATTGGGTTGTCAGACAGGCAGGTTTGTTGTGAGTAGTTCCGGCTGTGGTTTTTGCTGACGTCTGAATTGATAGATGAGTAGAGGCCACTCTCACACTCTTACCTAATTGCCTGGTATGGTAGATCTGTAATATCCCTAGGTAATAGAATTAGTCCATGAATATATTATCTATTTCACTTAATATTCTGTCACCCCAGTTGTCGCAGATCCAAATTGGCCCCAGTTCATCCCCAGAAACTAACTAGTGAGGTGAACGCCTAATATGGTGCTTCTCCTGGATATAAGTGTTACTACAAATAGTTAAAACTGTGAGAGTTCTTGAGGTTCACCCTTTCACGGGGAAATACTTCCAGTATTGGGAAACATCTGGTTGCTAAAAAATGTTACAAATGATGATGATGGTTCTTCTATCGGCCAACTCTGTGTTAGAGCGCCGATTCTGCACAGCGTATGTATCTAGAGATATACTCCACTTGAATTACGACTGTCAGGAGTCGGGGAACAATAATAATGTTATATGTACACCACTGTGGCTGGTAAAAATATAAATCTGGATTTGGTAAGTCCAGTGTTAAATTTTATTGTTCTCAAATACCATTTGGCGAGTACACGTTTATAAATGAAATTGGTAATGCACAAGCCAAGTAAAGGAGAAAAGTAACAAAACAAAAGACCGCTGGACGCCCTTGTGATCAGGTCTGCGAAGAATACAAGAAAACATTTATGGAAAAAATGCTACTACTATATATACACACAGACGGGGACAAGACGATCTCTTCTCCACTCCGTCAGTTCTGACTAGGTTTAAAAGGCATACGGTGTTTCCTTACGCCTACACGCTAGCAGACGTCGCAGGCGGCTGAATTCGGTCGGACTGAGTTATGTTAACTCGCCCACCCCCTGCTCGCGCCGGCGATCAGCGTACAATGTTAATTATTATTTAATTTCTCCATACGCGCTACCTAAACAATGATCGTCTGTCATTAAATAGCTATTAAATTGTCGGCGTCTTTAGTGTGTTGTATGATATTAAAAAATAATAGACACTATAATAACAAATATACAAAATGAAACATAACGTGTATTCTATTCTCCCACTATCAGTCGCTTTAATGCCTATAAGTCCGGTCAGCTAAACCGTCGGGTTTATCTCTCTCTTGTAGAGATTAAGTGTCGCGTCTGCCTACACTTACTTACTTAGTCGTTCCTCTTCTACCATGAGGTGTAGAGGTTTGGAAGAGAGAGCGCCAGACTATCCTATCGGCTGTCTTCTTCCTGGCCTGGTTCCATTCTAGTTCTCGGTCCTTTAAAGATTGTCTAATGTTGTCCTCCCAGCGGACTCTGGGTCGTCCTGGGGGTCTGGATCCCTGGCGCTTTGTTTCCCATGCTTGTCGTGGTAGCCGATCTTCTCCCATTCTGCAGACATGGCCAAACCATCTTAGTTGGGACTGTTCCACTTGGGTCTGCAGGGGGTGGGATTTTAGGCATTGACGTATGGTCTGGTTGCGGACCATGTCTCTTCTTGTTACTTCAACCACCTTCCTCAGATACCTCATTTCTGAGGTTTGGATCTGGCTTTTGTGGGTTGTAGTCATTGCCCATGTCTCGCATCCATATGTCAAGACTGGGACATAGGTGGAGCGGTATACAGCCATCTTCGTTTTCTTACCAACCTCTCTCTTGCTGAGGAATCCTCGATTTATGCCCGAAAAAGTCTCACAGCTGCTGCTTTTCGAGTAGCCAACTCTTCTTTGATGCCTCCCTTTCGGTCTGTAATAGCTCCGAGATTTTTTAAGTGGTCGACCTGCTTCAGGACCTGTTCTCCCAGCTTAATCTGATGTCTTCTTTCTTCTCGTGATATCACCATAGATTTTGTTTTAGAGCTGCTTCTGCCTACACTGTAAACATAATTACCGTCTAAGGTATGTGGGTAGCGAGTGGCGTGATTTAAAATTTTAATTGAATATCTGGTATGAAATCGTTACGCGTTACTTTATTTCACTCGTTTTACTAGCGAGAAAAATCTAAGTGAAGAATAAATGTTAAAAGCTATCACTTTTTAAATCATTGGCACTTGTTACGGTATATGATATTAACGCCGTCTGCTAAAGGTTATCAGACGTGCAATTGTAAAGGTTAAGGCATTTAATATATTGCGATAGATGTTTCAATTATTGAACGCTCCATATACGATCGATCATGACGTGTATAGCGTTGTTTAGGACACAGTCGGTAACTAAGAAACGCTACCCTTTGTTACTTGACCGCCAAGCTGAATAGCTGCGTTTTTCTAACCTTCCAATTCAATGGCATGATATAGCCATTTATATATGCATTTTTTGATGGATCAGGGTCAGTCCTAGAACTCTATATGAGAGGGAAATTTATGGAGGTTAGTATTTAACTAGAATTCTCAGAAGGAGAAGAATAATCGTCAAATTCGTATGAATATATTCAGACTCGCAGTCTCACTGTCGGCAGGTAGCCATGTCTAGCTGCGCGTGCATATAGCTGTGATGTTCTGACGACAATACTGCATTGTATCCTTAAACGGACATTGACACATAACCAGCAGTCTACGTTATTGATTAATTTATGCATGACTTATATGGACTTATGCTCTACTCCTATTTGAAATGATCATCCTGTGTGTACAACTGTGAATTAAATGTATGGACTCAATGAAATGACTTATCAAATCAATCGTATTCCAAGGTTCAAGTATTGTTCGGAATCTTCCACCCCCGCATTCGCTTAATCTTCCATCGAAGGCACGATGCACTATCACTGAAAAAAAAACTAACATATCAAAGAAAAAACAATGGCCAGAAATTTATAATTGTTTTATTCATATCACATGGAACATTGTTCAGAGCAAACCACCCTTGTAACAGTGGTGCCCGGTATGTGGGGACGAAAAACAACCAAAAACCAAAAATTTTTTCATGACTTTCGAATGAAATATTTACGATCAAGTTTCGATCACATGACCATTACGAAGCTGACGTGACGCACGTGATCATGAATAGCAACATGACGTCACTGTTGCATTGTCGCAGTGAAGAAGACATCTTTTCAACGCCTCTCTAGTTCGCTTCAAATTGATCAAGATGCACAAGATGGACTACCGTTGCCTGCCCATCAGGAGCAGACAGTCAAAGGCACAGGCCTAGCTGTTGACGACCTCTAGCACTGATCTAAGCAACGGAAAAGATAAGTCTAGGTGTTTAACTGTTGTTATTGCAAACAGTGCTAACTGAGTCCATGCCCTCTGCCTACATCGGCATGTTTTTACCTATGTTTAATGTACTTTTTGTTGTCTTAATGTGTTGTTAATTCGTGGGAGGTAGGGAGGATGAACCGAAATAAGATTCTGTGGCTCTCACGATGCCTGAATTGATTTCGGTCGTTTCTTAAGGCAGTTAAACGATTGCACTTTTGGAAGCCCCATTGAGGTTTGCCATTGGACTATCTGTCCAAATCTGCTGTCGTTTGACGATTTGTGTTAGCTGTACCGTTCCGTAGATAACTGGTGTATTTTATTCGTACTCAGTTAACAATTTTATTCAGTTTTGTATCATGTTCGTTAACTATTTCGTCCAGACTACTCTCACTATAATTTATTTTATGATTGTTAAATGTTCGTCCGTTATGAGTCCTGTGATGTCATCATTTTTTGCAGTCATTTTTTTTTCTGTACTTTGAATATTAAGTTGACCTCGGGTCAGACCTTGACCCTTCAATTGGCTTGTAACACTTCCGCTTGTTTTATTTAGTTCATAAATTCATTTTTAATTGTGAAAATGTCTTGTTTGCGTCTTAACATTGTTTGTACCCTTTAGTTGCATCATTGTTTTGTTTGTCCTCATAATATATATTAAATACTACATTAATAATATGATATTATATGCAATAATACACTTGTAATTTAATTTAATTAATTTTTTTCTGATATTTAAGGTTAATATGGGACATTGCATAATTATGCAGTGATAGTCCAAGAAAGTAGCACTACAATTTATAAGAGATGCCTAGGGCATAATAATATATTATATATATTGACCAAATAAAATAATCTTATAGTCTACCTTTGAGGTAATAGACCCATTGTATATTATTTAATATACTTTTCTGGTACTAAGAGAGTGACTTAGTACATTCAACAATATAATTACTAGGAATCATACCCAACATTATTGGATATTAAGATTAATTGTGTGAAGTAATTACATAATAGTTAACAGATATCATAACTATTTATGATATAGTATTATTTAGATACAATATTGTTACAAAATATTGTCTATTAGTTGAACTTAGACATTAAGTTCAGTACTATTGTGATTATTTATATTGAATATTTCTAAGTTGAGTAAGTATAATAATTACTCTGAAGCTACTATTGACTATTTTAATCAGTAATTATCAATAATTACTTACCAGATAAAAGTCAAAATGCTTACTATAGACCATTTCGTTAAAATTGGTCGGGAATATGGTTATAAATCTCAAGAACTTCGTCAGTTTGCTGAGTCAGAACTGGAAAAACATGAAAGAAAAGAAGCAGAGAAAAAAGCTGCATTAAAGAAAGAGGAAGAGGAACAAAAGGCTGCATTAAAGAAAGAGGAAGCAGAACGTGAGATGAAGCAAATTGACAAGGAAAATAGATTGAGAGAGATGCTCAACGTGAAAGAGAAGAGCAAAGAGCAATCGCCAGACAGGAAGAAGAGAATAAATTGAAACGAGAGGAAATTATTTTACAACAAGAAATGGAATTGGCGCGTATTAAATTGGAGACAGCAAGATTACAAGCACAAAGTGCTGATGCAAACCAGAATAATAACGCACAAAATGGATCATCATCCAGCCAAACTAAACATTTCTATAACTTTAAATTACCCACTCTCAACTTGAACGTGGACGACCTTTCATCGTTCCTGTCACGTTTTGAACAGACTTGCAAAACAAACCATTTGCCTGAAGAGTCATGGGTACTCAAGTTAAATGAATTCTTGGTTGGAGAACCACTGACGGCTTCTCAAAATGCTGACCCATCAATAGCAAATAACTACGGTGCTATTAAGTCCTTGCTTTTACGAAGGTTTCACCTGGACGAGGAACACTGTAGGTTGAAATTTAAGGGAATTTTACCTGAATCTCCAAAAGATTTTGCAGGATTCATTGCGAACATACGCAATACGTTTAATAGATGGGTTGAACTGGCAGAAGTCAACAAATCATACGACAAATTAGTTGATTTACTACTACGGGATAAGGTATTATCTTCGGTTAGCCAGCCATTTTTTGCATATTTGCAGGAGCGTAAACCAGGTACTATGGACGAGTTAGAAAAAATTTCTTTAAACTACTGTTCGGCACATCCGAATGCAACCATTTCTAACTCCTCATTAAGAGAACCTCTACCTGTGGCGTCTAATATGGCCTACAATCATAATAACAAACAAAGACATCACAGTGTAGACAGAAGCAGGTTCCAAAGAAATCACAATGTTAACTTTCAGAAGGGATATAATAATGATTTCAACAATAAAAATGAGTTCAACAGAGGTAGATCACGAGATAGAAATTATTCACCTCAAACAAACTACCACAATGGTCAACATAACACTCATTATAATCGATCACATACTCCCAATAATAATAGTAACTGGAATGGTAATAATCATGGCTCGAGACATCGAGATAATAGTTACTATAGAGGACGACGAGATAATTCTAACAATTATACTCGGAATCGATCTCATTCTCGGGGATCATCTCATTACAACCATAATACAGGGGCGGCAGTTACAAATAATACTACCCCTATAGCTCAGGTCCCACTTGACAATAATACAACACAGTCTTCTGCTGCATGTTTTGCTATTAATTATAATGTGGCAAATAGTTGCCAACAATGCAATCTTATTTTTCAGAAGGCGAAAGAAACAGTGCTTAACTGCGGACATATTACACCAGAGGTAGGTCTTGCAGTCAACGATGGAACAGGCCTACTAATTTTTAACAGGGGATTAGTTAATGGATCCGTCGTCTCAGTGCTGAGGGATTCAGGATCCACAACGATTGGTGTACGACAGTCGCTGGTACATCCTAGCTGTGCAACGGGGGAATATGTCCGTTGCATGACTTTTGGGGGAACTATTGAGTTTTACCCCACAGCTATTATTCATGTTAACACACCTTTTTTTCACAGGGAACGTAAAAGTATGTATGCTAAAAAAGCCTATAGCTGATCTGATGGTTGGTCGTATACACGGCAGTAAAGATTGCACTCCTAAAGAAATTAATGATTGGGAGAAAAAAAATTTGCATTCTTTTAGCAACGCTAACGCTGTTGTTGATATGGCTACACTTCGTGCCAACAACATAAATACATGTGGCACAGCAGTTTCCAACTTCACTCTCAGTACTATCCTGGAAATTGATGAAGATGATAGATCTATTGGACAACATACTAAGGATATAACTGATCCTAATAAAACTGTTGACGTTGTCAACGTTGACAAAAACATTATGAGGAAGAATAATAGGTTAAATAATAATGCTGGACTTAAAAGGAAACATAAAGTTAACACAAATAATTATGATGAAAAAGTTTTTACTTTGCCCAGCAAAGACATGTCTACGACATGTAGGAAACTTAATACCTTTGGTGATGATAGGTATCATCCTCTGTCCAGTCAGGATGATACGACATCCAACAGAAAGACAATGTCGGTGTTGAAAGGGAAGGTTAATTCTTTGACAAAGAATACATATCATCATTGTCCACTATTTCGTGACAATGATACTACATATATTGGGAAAAGTGCGTATTCTCGCACAGTGTTAGTGCGAAATCTGCCGCAGGATACTACCTGGCAGGCACTTAGAAATTTTTTTGATTATACAGCAAACGTTAAGTTTGTTCGTCTTCTGCCATCATGCAATGGGCAGAATAGACAGGCGATGGTTACATTTCGTAACAATCGAGACGCTCGTTGGGTAATCGAGCGTGATAATGGTGTTTATTTTCATCACCGTTATCTAAAGTTACAATTAGTACCTGATTCTGCGCCACGCAGATAATGGTGTACGCTCACCCTTTTGTCTTATTTCTTGATGACTCAGCTCTAGTCAGTCATCATTTCTTTTCTTTATTGGTCATTTATTCTTATACGTCTTAGATATCAAGGGACACAAAAAAATATTTCATATTAACATGCTCAAGCAATTTCATACACGTCCTGAACACTTACAGTCAATTTTTCATGAACTAGATGACAACACAGTATCTACTTGTTATTATTCTAACTTATCTGTCATCCAGGAAGAAGAATCTTCTTTTCCTGAGGTACAGTTACCGTTACCGGTACCAGTAGTTCAACCTACTGAATCTTGGCGGGATGTAACCATCTCTTCAACGGTTACACCGCAACAGCGTCTACAGATTGCTAATCTATTACAATCTTATCCAGATGTATTGACCGACGTCCCGGGTCGCACATCGGCTATCAGTCATGACATTACTCTCAATGATGATACACCTATTCGTGTACATCCCTATTCTGTTCCTTTACATTTCCTTGCTAAAACTACTAAGGAACTTGAACAGATGTTGTCTCTGGGAATCATTGAGACTAGTAATTCGCCATTCTCTTCTCCATTAGTGATTGTCCGGAAGAAGGACAATAACATCAGACTATGTGTTGATTATAGAAAATTAAATGCTAAGACTATAGTTGACAGCGAACCACATCCACTTATCGACGACTTACTGCCACGTCTATCCAACGCAACTATATTTAGTAAGATAGACTTAACTAAAGGTTATTGGCAGTTGGCGCCAGCTACCTTCATTCGCCTGATGCGACAAATTTTATCAGGTAGACCAGACGTTATTACATATATTGACGACATATGCTTGTTTAGTTCGTCGTTTGAGGAACATGTTTCGGGACTTAGATATGTTTTCGACACTCTAAGGAATTATCATCTAACTGCTAAACCTACAAAGGTGCAAATCGCGTGTAATGAGATAACCTTTTTGGGACATATCATTGGATCGGGATATATCCGAACGTTACCTAGTACAGTCTCCAAAATTCTAAACATAGCAGTTCCTCAGACGAAGAAACAGGTCAGGAGTTTGTTAGGACTTGTTCAATATTACAGTAGATTCATACCAAACTTGTCATCCATCACGGCTGTATTGTCTTCATTGTTAAAGAAAGACATGCCGGTGAAGGTGACATGGACTGGTACATGCAATGAAACTTTCAACAAAATTATAAATTTGTTCTCGCATGAACCAATTTTAAGACTTCCCGATGCTTCCAAAAGATTTTTCTTACGAACAGATGCTAGTAACTACGGCATTGGTGCATGCCTGCTCCAGAACCATGATGGCATTCTACATCCTACCTTATACATTTCAAGAAAGCTAAAGCCGGCAGAAACAAAGTATTCCACAGTCGACAAGGAACTTTTATCTGTGATATGGGCAATAACTAAACTCGAAAAGTTCCTGCTTGGTGCTCCCTTCACCATACAGACGGACCAACGTGCTGTAGCATCCTTGCGTCGATCTAACCATAAAAGCCAGAACTCGCCAGATATGCAATCATCCTACAGCCATTTGAATTCTCCATTGAACATATTCCTGGCACTGAAAACATTGTGGCGGATGCGTTGTCACGTAATCCTATTGACGACGAATAATCAACATTAACATTCCTAAAACATATCAACTATAAGAGAACTAACCTTGCCTTCAATTTAAACTTTATAAACACTATATGCATCACAGAATTGAACTAAAAGACAATCAAGGTATACATATTGACATTCAAACTTCGTCTAACGTCCATACACGATATATGAATATTCGTTGAACAATCATGGAACAATATCTGACGACAAGTCGAACTTATTATCCTATGTGCACTTAATTCTTGGATGCTGGGATAAATGACATTTCTTTCCAACGTAAACGTTTGAACATTTTTGCCTAAAAGAATTCATCAGGATCAAGACTACGGATGGATCATCATATCCTATACTAATTAATTAGTTAACTTAACTTCTTAATTGAATTATTATCAATAAAATGAAATGTGAGAAAAAAAAGAGAACGAAATATAAAAAGAAGAAATTATGAAAAGAGGAAAAAATCTCACACAAGTATTAAATTAATATTTTTTTTAATGTACCTATACATTAATTAGTTAGTTAAATTAGATAGTTATTATTCACTAACACTTAACACACACAATTAAGTTAAACTTATATTCGAATTTCTTTCTATTTCTTCTCACTTATTTTGTCTTTTCTTCTCTCATAACATCGCGTTACATTAGAATCTTAATAATTTATCTCTTAATTTAATTAATTAATTTAATTTTAATTAGTCAAATTAATTCCTATATGACATACTAATACGACAGACCTTACTTTAATTTAATTCTATCATTCACTGTTAACATTGGACATTTTATTTAGTTGATATAATAATATGTATAATATTGATATATAATATGATTAATGTTAGATGACTATGACAAATAGTTAGTTGACATGACCGCAACACGGTTCTACTCAGAACATCGTCGGCCATATGTCACAATTGTGTTAAATTTTTTTTTTTTGAAAAATTGTTAAGTCGGATAGATCTTGAAAAAAAATCTATCGATTTTTTTTTCCCCGGTGTACAGGGAATTGTTACGGTATATGATATTAACGCCGTCTGCTAAAGGTTATCAGACGTGCAATTGTAAAGGTTAAGGCATTTAATATATTGCGATAGATGTTTCAATTATTGAACGCTCCATACACGATCGATTATGACGTGTATAGCGTTGTTTGGGACACAGTCGGTAACTAAGAAACGCTACCCTTTGTTACTTGACCGCCAAGCTGAATAGCTGCGTTTTTCTAACCTTCCAATTCAATGGCATGATATAGCCATTTATATATGCATTTTTTGATGGATCAGGGTCAGTCCTAGAACTCTATATGAGAGGGAAATTTATGGAGGTTAGTATTTAACTAGAATTCTCAGAAGGAGAAGAATAATCGTCAAATTCGTATGAATATATTCAGACTCGCAGTCTCACTGTCGGCAGGTAGCCATGTCTAGCTGCGCGTGCATATAGCTGTGATGTTCTGACGACAATACTGCATTGTATCCTTAAACGGACATTGACACATAAACCAGCAGTCTACGTTATTGATTAATTTATGCATGACTTATATGGACTTATGCTCTACTCCTATTTGAAATGATCATCCTGTGTGTACAACTGTGAATTAAATGTATGGACTCAATGAAATGACTTATCAAATCAATCGTATTCCAAGGTTCAAGTATTGTTCGGAATCTTCCACCCCCGCATTCGCTTAATCTTCCATCGAAGGCACGATGCACTATCACTGAATAAAAAAAAACTAACATATCAAAGAAAAAACAATGGCCAGAAATTTATAATTGTTTTATTCATATCACATGGAACATTGTTCAGAGCAAACCACCCACCTTGTAACAGTGGTGCCCGGTATGTGGGGACGAAAAAACAACCAAAAACCAAAAATTTTTTCATGACTTTCGAATGAAATATTTACGATCAAGTTTCGATCACATGACCATTACGAAGCTGACGTGACGCACGTGATCATGAATAGCAACATGACGTCACTGTTGCATTGTCGCAGTGAAGAAGACATCTTTTCAACGCCTCTCTAGTTCGCTTCAAATTGATCAAGATGCACAAGATGGACTACCGTTGCCTGCCCATCAGGAGCAGACAGTCAAAGGCACAGGCCTAGCTGTTGACGACCTCTAGCACTGATCTAAGCAACGGAAAAGATAAGTCTAGGTGTTTAACTGTTGTTATTGCAAACAGTGCTACTAAGTCCATGCCCTCTGCCTACATCGGCATGTTTTTACCTATGTTTAATGTACTTTTTGTTGTCTTAATGTGTTGTTAATTCGTGGGAGGTAGGGAGGATGAACCGAAATAAGATTCTGTGGCTCTCACGATGCCTGAATTGATTTCGGTCGTTTCTTAAGGCAGTTAAACGATTGCACTTTTGGAAGCCCCATTGAGGTTTGCCATTGGACTATCTGTCCAAATCTGCTGTCGTTTGACGATTTGTGTTAGCTGTACCGTTCCGTAGATAACTGGTGTATTTTATTCGTACTCAGTTAACAATTTTATTCAGTTTTGTATCATGTTCGTTAACTATTTCGTCCAGACTACTCTCACTATAATTTATTTTATGATTGTTAAATGTTCGTCCGTTATGAGTCCTGTGATGTCATCATTTTTTGCAGTCATTTTTTTTTTGTGTACTTTGAATATTAAGTTGACCTCGGGTCAGACCTTGACCCTTCAATTGGCTTGTAACACTTCCGCTTGTTTTATTTAGTTCATAAATTCATTTTTAATTGTGAAAATGTCTTGTTTGCGTCTTAACATTGTTTGTACCCTTTAGTTGCATCATTGTTTTGTTTGTCCTCATAATATATATTAAATACTACATTAATAATATGATATTATATGCAATAATACACTTGTAATTTAATTTAATTAATTTTTTCTGATATTTAAGGTTAATATGGGACATTGCATAATTATGCAGTGATAGTCCAAGAAATTAGCACTACAATTTATAAGAGATGCCTAGGGCATAATAATATAATATATATATTGACCAAATAAAATAATCTTATAGTCTACCTTTGAGGTAATAGACCCATTGTATATTATTTAATATACTTTTCTGGTACTAAGAGAGTGACTTAGTACATTCAACAATATAATTACTAGGAATCATACCCAACATTATTGGATATTAAGATTAATTGTGTGAAGTAATTACATAATAGTTAACAGATATCATAACTATTTATGATATAGTATTATTTAGATACAATATTGTTACAAAATATTGTCTATTAGTTGAACTTAGACATTAAGTTCAGTACTATTGTGATTATTTATATTGAATATTTCTAAGTTGAGTAAGTATAATAATTACTCTGAAGCTACTATTGACTATTTTAATCAGTAATTATCAATAATTACTTACCAGATAAAAGTCAAAATGCTTACTATAGACCATTTCGTTAAAATTGGTCGGGAATATGGTTATAAATCTCAAGAACTTCGTCAGTTTGCTGAGTCAGAACTGGAAAAACATGAAAGAAAAGAAGCAGAGAAAAAAGCTGCATTAAAGAAAGAGGAAGAGGAACAAAAGGCTGCATTAAAGAAAGAGGAAGCAGAACGTGAGATGAAGCAAATTGACAAGGAAAATAGATTGAGAGAGATTGCTCAACGTGAAAGAGAAGAGCAAAGAGCAATCGCCAGACAGGAAGAAGAGAATAAATTGAAACGAGAGGAAATTATTTTACAACAAGAAATGGAATTGGCGCGTATTAAATTGGAGACAGCAAGATTACAAGCACAAAGTGCTGATGCAAACCAGAATAATAACGCACAAAATGGATCATCATCCAGCCAAACTAAACATTTCTACAACTTTAAATTACCCACTCTCAACTTGAACGTGGACGACCTTTCATCGTTCCTGTCACGTTTTGAACAGACTTGCAAAACAAATCATTTGCCTGAAGAGTCATGGGTACTCAAGTTAAATGAATTCTTGGTTGGAGAACCACTGACGGCTTCTCAAAATGCTGACCCATCAATAGCAAATAACTACGGTGCTATTAAGTCCTTGCTTTTACGAAGGTTTCACCTGGACGAGGAACACTGTAGGTTGAAATTTAAGGGAATTTTACCTGAATCTCCAAAAGATTTTGCAGGATTCATTGCGAACATACGCAATACATTTAATAGATGGGTTGAACTGGCAGAAGTCAACAAATCATACGACAAATTAGTTGATTTACTACTACGGGATAAGGTATTATCTTCGGTTAGCCAGCCATTTTTTGCATATTTGCAGGAGCGTAAACCAGGTACTATGGACGAGTTAGAAAAAATTTCTTTAAACTACTGTTCGGCACATCCGAATGCAACCATTTCTAACTCCTCATTAAGAGAACCTCTACCTGTGCGTCTAATATGGCCTACAATCATAATAACAAACAAAGACATCACAGTGTAGACAGAAGCAGGTTCCAAAGAAATCACAATGTTAACTTTCAGAAGGGACATAATAATGATTTCAACAATAAAAATGAGTTCAACAGAGGTAGATCACGAGATAGAAATTATTCACCTCAAACAAACTACCACAATGGTCAACATAACACTAATTATAATCGATCACATACTCCCAATAATAATAGTAACTGGAATGGTAATAATCATGGCTCGAGACATCGAGATAATAGTTACTATAGAGGACGACGAGATAATTCTAACAATTATACTCGGAATCGATCTCATTCTCGGGGATCATCTCATTACAACCATAATACAGGGGCAGCAGTTACAAATAATACTACCCCTATAGCTCAGGTCCCACTTGACAATAATACAACACAGTCTTCTGCTGCATGTTTTGCTATTAATTATAATGTGGCAAATAGTTGCCAACAATGCAATCTTATTTTTCAGAAGGCGAAAGAAACAGTGCTTAACTGCGGACATATTACACCAGAGGTAGGTCTTGCAGTCAACGATGGAACAGGCCTACTAATTTTTAACAGGGGATTAGTTAATGGATCCGTCGTCTCAGTGCTGAGGGATTCAGGATCCACAACGATTGGTGTACGACAGTCGCTGGTACATCCTAGCTGTGCAACGGGGGAATATGTCCGTTGCATGACTTTTGGGGGAACTATTGAGTTTTACCCCACAGCTATTATTCATGTTAACACACCTTTTTTCACAGGGAACGTAAAAGTATGTATGCTAAAAAAGCCTATAGCTGATCTGATGGTTGGTCGTATACACGGCAGTAAAGATTGCACTCCTAAAGAAATTAATGATTGGGAGAAAAAAAAATTTGCATTCTTTTAGCAACGCTAACGCTGTTGTTGATATGGCTACACTTCGTGCCAACAACATAAATACATGTGGCACAGCAGTTTCCAACTTCACTCTCAGTACTATCCTGGAAATTGATGAAGATGATAGATCTATTGGACAACATACTAAGGATATAACTGATCCTAATAAAACTGTTGACGTTGTCAACGTTGACAAAAACATTATGAGGAAAAATAATAGGTTAAATAATAATGCTGGACTTAAAAGGAAACATAAAGTTAACACAAATAATTATGATGAAAAAGTTTTTACTTTGCCCAGCAAAGACATGTCTACGACATGTAGGAAACTTAATACCTTTGGTGATGATAGGTATCGTCCTCTGTCCAGTCAGGATGATACGACATCCAACAGAAAGACAATGTCGGTGTTGAAAGGGAAGGTTAATTCTTTGACAAAGAATACATATCATCATTGCCCACTATTTCGTGACAATGATACTACATATATTGGGAAAAGTGCGTATTCTCGCACAGTGTTAGTGCGAAATCTGCCGCAGGATACTACATGGCAGGCACTTAGAAATTTTTTTGATTATACAGCAAACGTTAAGTTTGTTCGTCTTCTGCCATCATGCAATGGGCAGAATAGACAGGCGATGGTTACATTTCGTAACAATCGAGACGCTCGTTGGGTAATCGAGCGTGATAATGGTGTTTATTTTCATCACCGTTATCTAAAGTTACAATTAGTACCTGATTCTGCGCCACGCAGATAATGGTGTACGCTCACCCTTTTGTCTTATTTCTTGATGACTCAGCTCTAGTCAGTCATCATTTCTTTTCTTTATTGGTCATTTATTCTTATACGTCTTAGATATCAAGGGACACAAAAAAATATTTCATATTAACATGCTCAAGCAATTTCATACACGTCCTGAACACTTACAGTCAATTTTTCATGAACTAGATGACAACACAGTATCTACTTGTTATTATTCTAACTTATCTGTCATCCAGGAAGAAGAATCTTCTTTTCCTGAGGTACAGTTACCGTTACCGGTACCAGTAGTTCAACCTACTGAATCTTGGCGGGATGTAACCATCTCTTCAACGGTTACACCGCAACAGCGTCTACAGATTGCTAATCTATTACAATCTTATCCAGATGTATTGACCGACGTCCGGGTCGCACATCGGCTATCAGTCATGACATTACTCTCAATGATGATACACCTATTCGTGTACATCCCTATTCTGTTCCTTTACATTTCCTTGCTAAAACTACTAAGGAACTTGAACAGATGTTGTCTCTGGGAATCATTGAGACTAGTAATTCGCCATTCTCTTCTCCATTAGTGATTGTCCGGAAGAAGGACAATAACATCAGACTATGTGTTGATTATAGAAAATTAAATGCTAAGACTATAGTTGACAGCGAACCACATCCACTTATCGACGACTTACTGCCACGTCTATCCAACGCAACTATATTTAGTAAGATAGACTTAACTAAAGGTTATTGGCAGCTACCTTCATTCGCCTGATGCGACAAATTTTATCAGGTAGACCAGACGTTATTACATATATTGACGACATATGCTTGTTTAGTTCGTCGTTTGAGGAACATGTTTCGGGACTTAGATATGTTTTCGACACTCTAAGGAATTATCATCTAACTGCTAAACCTACAAAGGTGCAAATCGCGTGTAATGAGATAACCTTTTTGGGACATATCATTGGATCGGGATATATCCGAACGTTACCTAGTACAGTCTCCAAAATTCTAAACATAGCAGTTCCTCAGACGAAGAAACAGGTCAGGAGTTTGTTAGGACTTGTTCAATATTACAGTAGATTCATACCTAACTTGTCATCCATCACGGCTGTATTGTCTTCATTGTTAAAGAAAGACATGCCGGTGAAGGTGACATGGACTGGTACATGCAATGAAACTTTCAACAAAATTATAAATTTGTTCTCGCATGAACCAATTTTAAGACTTCCCGATGCTTCCAAAAGATTTTTCTTACGAACAGATGCTAGTAACTACGGCATTGGTGCATGCCTGCTCCAGAACCATGATGGCATTCTACATCCTACCTTATACATTTCAAGAAAGCTGAAGCCGGCAGAAACAAAGTATTCCACAGTCGACAAGGAACTTTTATCTGTGATATGGGCAATAACTAAACTCGAAAAGTTCCTGCTTGGTGCTCCCTTCACCATACAGACGGACCAACGTGCTGTAGCATCCTTGCGTCGATCAAACCATAAAAGCCAGAAACTCGCCAGATATGCAATCATCCTACAGCCATTTGAATTCTCCATTGAACATATTCCTGGCACTGAAAACATTGTGGCGGATGCGTTGTCACGTAATCCTATTGACGACGAATAATCAACAGTAACATTCCTAAAACATATCAACTATAAGAGAACTAACCTTGCCTTCAATTTAAACTTTATAAACACTGTATGCATCACAGAATTGAACTAAAAGACAATCGGGGTATACATTTTGACATTGGAACTTCGTCTAACGTCCATACACGATATATGAATATTCCTTGAACAATCATGGAACAATATCTGACGACAAGTCGAACTTATTATCCTATGTGCACTTAATTCTTGGATGCTGTGATAAATGACATTTCTTTCCAACGTAAACGTTTGAACATTTTTGCCTAAAAGAATTCATCAGGATCAAGACTACGGATGGATCATCATATCCTATACTAATTAATTAGTTAACTTAACTTCTTAATTCAATTATTATCAATAAAATGAAATGTGAGAAAAAAATGAAATGAAAGAACAAAAAAAAAAAAAAAGAGAACGAAATATAAAAAGAAGAAATTATGAAAAGAGAAAAAAATCTCACACAAGTATTAAATTAATATTTTTTTTTAATGTACCTATACATTATTTAGTTAGTTAAATTAGATAGTTATTATTCACTAACACTTAACACACACAATTAAGTTAAACTTATATTCGAATTTCTTTCTATTTCTTCTCACTTATTTTGTCTTTTCTTCTCTCATAACATCGCGTTACATTAGAATCTTAATAATTTATCTCTTAATTTAATTAATTAGTTTAATTCTAATTAGTCAAATTAATTCCTATATGACATACTAATACGACAGACCTTACTTTAATTTAATTCTATCATTCACTGTTAACATTGGACATTTTATTTAGTTGATATAATAATATGTATAATATTGATATATAATATGATTAATGTTAGATGACTATGACAAATAGTTAGTTGACATGACCGCGACACGGTTCTACTCAGAACATCGTCGGCCATATGTCACGATTGTGTTACATTTTTTTTGAAAAATTGTTAAGTCGGATAGATCTTGAAAAAAAATCTATCGATTTTTTTTTTCCCCGGTGTACAGGGAATTGTTACGGTATATGATATTAACGCCGTCTGCTAAAGGTTATCAGACGTGCAATTGTAAAGGTTAAGGCATTTAATATATTGCGATAGATGTTTCAATTATTGAACGCTCCATATACGATCGATCATGACGTGTATAGCGTTGTTTAGGACACAGTCGGTAACTAAGAAACGCTACCCTTTGTTACTTGACCGCCAAGCTGAATAGCTGCGTTTTTCTAACCTTCCAATTCAATGGCATGATATAGCCATTTATATATGCATTTTTTGATGGATCAGGGTCAGTCCTAGAACTCTATATGAAAGGGAAATTTATGGAGGTTAGTATTTAACTAGAATTCTCAGAAGGAGAAGAATAATCGTCAAATTCGTATGAATATATTCAGACTCGCAGTCTCACTGTCGGCAGGTAGCCATGTCTAGCTGCGCGTGCATATAGCTGTGATGTTCTGACGACAATACTGCATTGTATCCTTAAACGGACATTGACACATAACCAGCAGTCTACGTTATTGATTAATTTATGCATGACTTATATGGACTTATGCTCTACTCCTATTGAAATGATCATCCTGTGTGTACAACTGTGAATTAAATGTATGGACTCAATGAAATGACTTATCAAATCAATCGTATTCCAAGGTTCAAGTATTGTTCGGAATCTTCCACCCCCGCATTCGCTTAATCTTCCATCGAAGGCATGATGCATTATCACTGAATAAAAAAAACTAACATATCAAAGAAAAAACAATGGCCAGAAATTTATAGTTGTTTTATTCATATCACATGGAACATTGTTCAGAGCAAACCAACCTTGTAACAGCACTATTATCCTTTTACCAGAAAATGCAGAATGAAAGCTTTTGTTTTGTTCTTACTATTCTCCTTGTTCAAAGCCATAAAATTTGGACTGTTCTAACATTTTAGTCAACAAGAAGACATGTGTACAATAAAGATGTGTGTTTTGCTTATTATTAGTAATTATGACAATTTATTCTCAATATCTGACTCTGCAAATCATATTAAAACCATGGCAATATGTAACACCTATCAGATGTTGGCACTAGTCTTTCAAATTTATAGTGTTGTTTAATTTAAACCGTGAAACGAAATAGAACATGATTGGTTGCTGGCACATACCAAACATTCTTAAGAGAACACCAACAGTGGTAAGATGATGATGTAGTCTCTGTTGGATGAAATAATTTGACTTCTCAATAAGCTCATATGAACCTGCCTTTAAAACAAGACTCGTGAATTAACGTGAATAAACATTGAAAAAATTATGGCCTGACAATTAAAGCTATGGTACTTAAGTAAAGTGCCCTTAATTCTGATCAGAATTCAATTATATCTAAAGTTGGCCAACTAATTTTTGCCAAAGTTTTAAATACAGCAATCCCCCGCCTAGCGTTGTTAATCTGTTTCTGACATGTAGAGCGCTAACCGAAAAGCGCTAAACGAAAACTGATTTCATGTAAGACTTAATAGAAAACAAATTCATTCATTCACAAAGTCCAGAAAAGCTATATAAAAGTGAAGTAAATGTGATACAAAATAAAAATTAAATAGTTAAATACATTTATTAACTACATATATTATGTATGTACTGTACTAACAGAAAATATTTTCAAAAATATTATAGGACTTTAATCGCTACTACTTCTGTCATTTGTGGCTACAGTTGTCACTGCTGAGCTTTTTTTTTTTTTATATTAATGAAGAAAAATATCCCATAACCTCTAATGGGTTATAATTATGATATATATTGTTTTCAATTCCAAATATTATGAACAACTGCCGATATGAGAAAGTGGCATCACATTTGTCAAATCATTGTAAATTGGGACAATCACAATTATGCCAAAACAAACAAAATCAAGAAGAAACTCTGAACAAGAATAATAAAGTGGAGGGGTGTAAAGGCCTGGTGGTTCCAGTTATATAACTGACTCTAACAGATATTTAATTGACTTTCATCTGTTAAATGTCATATGCATTGTAAGAACAGCATCAGACCTTCACATTCCCAGCCACTAGATATTAACATGTGTCACGGCTGTTTGCCAGCGATCTTTTAGTTGTTGTTGTTGTTGTTGATTTCGTCTACTGTGTTGCTGTAATACCCTGTTCAACCTGAAAGTTGGTTATAATTGGGGTATATAGGGTGTTTACTTTCTTCGGTGCTAGCCTGTTGTTAGTCCTGAAAAGGACTGGTCCTAAAAAGGACCACTAGCTGCCTGTCAGGATACCTCTTTGCTCTTGTCCATTCGGGGTGTCGTGGCGTGTTCATGGTGTACATTTGTTGTTTTCCTATCTGGCTTGTTAGGTTTTGTGAGTTTTTGCCCTCCTCGTTTCTGCTTCTTGTGTCTTCCTTTTCTCCTGTATCCGGGAAAGCGCTTTTTCTATCATTGTTGGGAGTAGCTCTTCCCACGTTTCCTCGATGACTGCTTCGTTTGATTGGTCGTTTGTTTTAGTGTCTTTTGTGTTTGATGTAATTTCTTCAATGGTCATTCTTTCTGCCTCTATTCTTTTCAGTAGTTGTTCGTTTCCATCTTTCAGTTCTATCAGTTTCCTTACATCTTCTTCTACCTGTTGCTGAATTCTTTTCATGTCTTGGTGTATTATTTTCATGTCGTTTATGAATTGTTGTTGTTTCGCGCTTTCCGAGCTGTCATGTATTTCTTCATATCTGTCAGTTGAGGTTCTGTTTTTGTGTGGCTGGCGGTTTTCTCTCTCCTTTCGCAGTTGTTGTTTCAAATCTCTCACTTCAGTCGTGAGCCGTCTGACTTGTTCCGTTAGGCTGTCTTGGCGCCTATCACCTAGAGTACTTGCCTTCAGTGTGTTTTTTGCCTCTTGGTACGATACTCCCTTTCCAATGGCAACTGTAATTATTTGCCTTGTTTGTTGGTATTCGGGACATCCTCGGTATCGTGCTCCGTGCTTTCCGAGGCAGTTGGTACATTTTCTATTGTTATTTGGTGCTTTGTAGTCTTGGTCTTTTTTGGCCTTTGGGCAGTCTTTGTATTCGTGGTTGCCCGCACAGTATCTGCAGACCGTCTCTTTTCTGCACGTGTTCCTTGTGTGAGAAAATCCCTGGCACTTTGAACACTGTATCACTGGCGGGATGTAGGCATGTGTTCTTCGAGGTCTATTCTGGATAGTGATGTTTTCTGGAACTGTTTTCCC
Source organism: Oreohelix idahoensis (assembly GCA_024509875.1). Classification (NCBI taxonomy): domain Eukaryota; kingdom Metazoa; phylum Mollusca; class Gastropoda; order Stylommatophora; family Oreohelicidae; genus Oreohelix; species Oreohelix idahoensis. The sequence continues at coordinate 45,581 of JAMPIV010012662.1, forward strand.
CTGTAGAGTCACTATTATCAGTCTGGTGTCTTCTTTGTTCCAGGATTTAAGCCTTTCTGCGTGTGTGAATCTACCGAGGGTTTTCGGCCTGGATGTAGCTGAGGGCCTCTGTGTCTGACAAGCTGGTGTCTATCCCTTTGATGACTACTCTCTTGGTTTCAGTGTGGATTTCTGCTTGGATTTTGATCCGGTGTGGTAGCTGAAATTCTTTAGGCCCGGATGCCAGATCAGTCATCAGCGATTTAGTTTTTTCTGTATCATTCAGGGCAAGTGTCACTCCCTGTTGGTGCCTTCTGATACTTATTATGCCTCTTTTGCCTACTACTTTCTCCAGGACATTGATTACTTTGTCGTCCGGGAGTGCTCTGAGTGTGGCTTCTCCTTCGGACAACTGCGTAATTTTTTATTTTGCGCTCTTGATCCTGTTCTTTGTGAATGCTTTTTCTTAGTTCGCCTGGGCGGCATCTCCCATCTGCTACCACTGGTTGAGTATTTGTCTTTGGGCTCGGTGCCCTGTCCTCTTCTGTCTGCTCGTGATTTTGCTTCTCTTGTTCACCTCGGAGGTCTTGGCTGTTCTTTGTAGGATTCCGGCGTATCTCGATGTCTGACACTGGAGCCGCCTCAAATAGTGCTTCTTTCATCTCGGCATCGTGTGGTGGTGTCAACGGTGTTTTGTGCAGCTTCTCTGTGGTAGACAGGGCTTCAGTTGACGATTTGGGTACTTGTGGTGGTGGTCCCTGGGTTTTAGGCTCCTGCCTACTTTTTCTTCTTCCCCACATCTGTTTTATCGGTTCTAACGCTTTCATCTGGTCTTCTTCTTCTGACATCTGTTCTATCTGCTCTAATGTGCTCACCATGTAGTCATATTCTGGGTCTTCATCGTCAAGTTCAGAACTGCTTGCATCTGCTTTCTGCTCTTCCTCGCAAGGAGTCTGGTCATTCGGGCTCTCAACCGGGTCGATAAACGTCGCAGCTAGCTCCGTCATCGTATCAAGAGTTGGAGAAATTTCGGTCCCCGCCCGAGTACTTGGGGCAGTTTTGCTCTCTGGCTGTCTTTCTTTGTTGATTGTGTTATTCCCCTGGCTGTTCTGCGCTGGTGGGCTGGTATAAATCTTCCTCTTTTTAGCGTGAGGTTTCTTTCGGCCCATTTTGACTATTGCGATCGCTGTGTACGTCCTGAAAAGGACGCTGGTTATAGTGCAGTTGAGGTTGTCTCTTTTAGTTTTCCCTGACCGCGCTATTTATAGCTATCGTGACAGAGGTCACGTGGTCAACTTAACGGGAAAAAAATGTGGCGGTGTTTACTTTTGATATGGCTTAATTAATGCTTTTAGGCTACTTTATTATTATAAATACCGGATTTAATTATGCGTAAAGCTAGACTAGAAATGTTAGAGTAAATTTTAGAACAAGAACAAACATTTTATCACAATTAGAACAGAAGATATAATAGTCTGAAATAGTGTAAAATTTACGTTTTTTTTTTTTTATATATTTTGTTATGGTTTGTTTCTAATGCAATTTACACTAAAACGGTCACAATCAACATGCATAACAAATTACAGAAATCAAAAGTAGAAAATCTGCAGAAAATGGATATCAAAGTTTTGTTTTGGTTTCATGTGTCAAACATTAATTATTGAAACAGTAAATTGCAAGGCCACATTTATTACCTTAAAATAACACACCCAATTGTCCCCAAAACATGAGAGCTAACAATTATCTCAGTCATACATCACGATGGTCATGTAAAAATGAGTATGGTCATGAGTAAAACGAAATGTTCAATTTAATAAATAAATAGGTGTATTTAATAAATACATCTATTAAATGATTTCCACACTCTGTTAATTCTGTCACTCTCACGCAACAACTGCCATAATTTGCTCTAGCCCCAAAATTTCGCTCAATTATCATTCACACTTCCTTTTTTTTTAGGATGAATCTGTACATTCACAGATGGAGAAATTTGTAACAAATGAGTTTCCATTATAAATTTTAATTGTGAAGTTATATTTTTAATACCGCTGGCACGTCTTTCAATTTTGGAAATAGTGGAATGTACAAATTCTCCTCTCATGTGCCTGCTGCAGGTCTAGTGAATCAGTTGATGTTCCAACAATATGTTTCCTAACAGTGTGGAGAAATTGAGATCGCTTACGTTTTGTTGGCGTTCTGGTGACTGATGTTTCTCTTCTATGTTTAATTAGTTTTTGTAGTACAATAGGCTGTCCTCTGGTTTTGCATTTTATGATATTATTTTTTGCTGTTTCGAGTTTTTTTCTAACAATGGATGTGAATAGGGTTTCTTCCTCTTGTGTTAGTGGGCTTAGCAAGTAACTGTTGTACTGTGATGTAGCTTTTGAAGACAGGCGAGGTGGATGTACTTGTCGTATGTATAACTGACTTGGTAGATGTAGAAACAAAAACTGGAATGCTAGGGTGAGTAGTGTTATCCCCCTCCAAATGAATAATGGTATCGCCTTTAATGTGAGATGACTCATCAACCTCCAGCTGAACAATATGATCACTAGTGTTAGCAGGCACATCAACCTCCTGCTGTACAGAGCTATCCTGACTGCAGCTAACTGACTGACTACAGCTAACTGACTGACTACAACTGACTGACTACAGCTAACTGACTGACTAGACATGGAGGGGTCAGAAAGAACATCACAGGGGATAGAGTAGCTTTTTGTTTTTAAAACACCAAAAGATGTCTTTGCAACATAATTGCACAATTGACATTCACTTATAGTTAAATTATGGTCATAGTCTTTCCAGATGTGCTGACTGTTTTCCGATAGTAACTTGGCTGTTTCAAGACACTTCTCATTATGCCTCCTTTTTGAGTTTTGTATTCGTAAGTAACACTTCTTACAAAATATAGTCGAATGCTCTGTGGGTTTATCATCTGATACGTTATTTCCAAACACAAAGAACAGATCATTAACGTAATTAGAACAGTTCAGTGCTTTCTGATTTGAACGTTTTGTTTTGGAAGTTAATGCTCTCTTGCCACAGGCTCTGCACAGTGCACTGGCACAATTCATATGATGCAAAACAGTATGTTCCATTTCATTGTTATGTAGTACAGTTTACTTGTGTATGTATAAAGATAAAGGAATATTTGGGACTATCAAGTCTAGCACCAGGATGTAGAATGCTTTATCTGTGAATGAAAGAAGATATACAAACAGTTACTTAGAAATTCTTTGGCAGCCGTCGTGTGCACAGGATTGTCTACCAAAGAACACTAATGGAACAGTCCTTATCTCACACACAATTTTAAAAAATTCATATTATAAATACAAGATTAACAAGACTTGAAAGATAGATCAAAGTATGTGGAAGTAATCTATCTATAGCTTTACATGTTTTCTGATGCTTATATACGTAGCTAAATATCATTATAAATGAATGAAAATGCAAAAACAGATGGTGCTTTACAAAAAGTTTTTTTTTTACAACCTTATTTAAGATTTGTAAGTATCAGGAATGCGTTTACAGTGATTTAAATGCTATAAAATCTGGTGACAATATGCTTGTTCTTGTAATGCCAAACTCACAAAACTGACTACCACACATTCTCAAGATATGAAACCAAAAAAAAAAAAGTATGTGGAAATAATCTTTAGCTTCCCTTCGAGAAGTCTTTATAATTATAAACTCAAACGAATGGGCCGATTTTTCGATATTAAATTAATAAAAAGATTACTTATTTTATGAATTTCCTCAAATGATGACGCTGTTTTCAAAAGTCTGTAACAAATAAAAATGCAATCAAAAATAGAACACAGAACAAAGTTATAGTACACAAAAGAATTTTAGCGCTGTGTTTATCCAGAACAAGTGTGTAATGATTTATATTTTACTGATGTTCACACACATCAGCTGATTTCCCCGCCAAAAACTTCAAGTCTTTTACGGTGCACAAGAAATTTTATATCCGTTGTCAGAATTCCGGTCACCAAAACTAAAAGAGCGCTCTGGTATAGGGCACAAACAGCCGTGTTGTTCGTGTTAAATATTGTTGATATATTATGCAGTTCCCTAAGTCTATCTATTCTTAAAACATCTTCTATATTTATAGGTAAGTTCGATGCTTGCAAATAATCTAATATTGGTATTCTCATTTGTTCATACATCTTACATTTTAACAAGAAATGTTCTATATTATTGTCTTGAAGACACTGCGGAGCTGTCTTCATCTTCAGACGACTGGTTAGCAAAAGATTTTGTAGGCGTTGAAAAAGTTTTTCTACTTCCGGATGTAGAAGGTACGGTTACTTGTCAATAGGGGCAGAAGATATTAAGGAGAATTTAAAAAAATAAATAATAATCGAGTTTGCTTTGCCACCTTTTTCTCTTTTGAAGCACATTGTAGCCGTTAAGAGTAAAACAGTAGGCCCTACATAACTTACTTAGGCTACGTACTTAGTCGTTCCTCTTCTACCGTGAGGTATAGGCCTAGAGGTCCTATATAACAAGAACTAAAATTAATATATAAGATTGAATGATGATGTGAGGGTAAGGGGTAGTCTGATGGGGTGCTCATATGGATGATGGCACATAATTGGTAGATTGAGTGTCATCCCGGACAACCCAGGCTTTCTCATCTCTGTTCACCTTGTTATCAGAGACTTTACTTCCTTTTTTTTTTTGTGGAAAGGGGAGGGCACACACGTGCATTCACACAATTTTACAGTTTTGATTTATTGTCTTTGGACTGAGTGGAGGGAAGGAGAGAAGATACTATATTTAGATATTGGAAATCAGATTTTATTACTTTGAATTTACTACACTATATATCCTAATTATAACCCATCAAGGGTTGAACAGAATACTTTGTCTTTTAAAAAAAGCAGTTACGATCTTGTTGCATGCTACTGGTTACCATAGAAGTGCTTTTCATTTGGGGGTCATGCTTCATTATGTAGTCACAATGCTTCTTGGCCATCTCACCACCCTGAATGAACTTGAAAGTTATACCCCTGCCTGCCACGGAATTGTGTGCATTAAGATCAAGTTTTTAAGCGTATAAACAGCACACAGCATAAAACTGTAACAACATTACATTGAAAAAACACAAATCAATCAGCGTAAACAGGAGATTGGTGTACAAGCATTTATTAAAATTGGTCCAGTAATACTTGAATTCTGTCTTGTGAAGGACAGACTAGTATTGTGACATTAGTAGCAAAAATCAAAAACAAATTACTGTTTCTGTATTGGACTTAATACTCCTCAATTTTTACATGCAAGCCATATTTTCATATATTTTCTTCTGCACTTGCTTGTATTTTTTTTTTTTTTGGTGTGTGGTTGGTTTATATTATTTACAGTTTTTGTGTCACACTATGACAAGTATGATGAAACTACTATTTTTGAATAATAAACACATACACACAATTTGGTAATTTTGATTTGCTCTGTTTACAACAACGGGGCTGGAGATATGATGCCACATTCACATATCAGTAACTGAGTATATGATGTGGACTTGAAAACATTATATATCCTAATTACTCCAGATGTTGAATGGGATATCTTTCATGATAAATTTAAAAACCAAAAAAAATTGCTTCATAAGATAATTTGTGACAACTTATTTGTCTATACAAGGCAGACACTTAAAACACCAAGGGCATAGAAAACAGCTGACAAATAAATTTAGAAATGAAAGACTGAAAAATAAAAATATTTATAAAAAAACACTTTAGCAAAGCATTGTTTTATATTTTGGTGTCATGATTGTTCCATAATTTCTGAAAATGATTTATATACAAATAATTACTGTATCTGTGTGTTCAATAAGGCATTTTTGCATATTATTATTAAGTAATTTACATGGTGAACATTGTGACCACTTGTTATCAATCTTGAATGAATCCCCTATTCACTCAAACATCAAATAGCTGCCCTACAACTTATCTGTTTACGTTTCTGTTTCATCATCATCATCATCAAGACCCTACAAGTCCCTGTGAAGCATAGGTCTTCAACTAATACATGCCAAGCCCTCCTGTCCTGTGCCATCCATGCAAGGTCTTTCCATATTTTCTTTATCCCTTTTATGTCAGTCTCCAACAATAAATGTGTTGTTTTTTTTCTCTTGCCCTGTGGATTCCAGAATAAGAAGTGGGTTGTATTAAGATTTCTGAATGAAATAAATTAATTCTTTATCTTTTCAGAGATCTCTGGAAACCAGACAGGGCTCTTGTGGTGTTTGTTTCAATGGTGTTTAAACTTGGCCATACAGATTTATTTTTTAAGTACCCCAGTGATGTATAAGTGCCGATGGTTGGAGTCGCTGGTTCAAATCTCTGGAATACAAACTTATATTTTTCTTTCATCTCCTCTTATTGAAGTTTCTTTAGCTTTTCATGTGCCAAGGAACTGAGCACATGCCACAACTGTCTGTTCTTACAATCCCAGATCATGTTACATGATTTGTTTTATGCTAAATTTTTCTTCCAAGAAGGCATGTTCTGTATCCTTAGTGATCTCAGCATGTGTCTACAGCATCAACATTTGTTTACAGCATCAATATTTGTCTGCGCTATCAACATTTGTCTACAGCATCAGAATTCAGTGACCAGTTTTTGCTGAGGTATTGTTGCACCATATTCTCAATAAAGGATTAATACATCCTAAAAATTCTAGTGTAAAACATTATAAAAATATAGGATTTCTAGTATAGCTCCTGAGGCAATTTACAAAGGAATACCTATTCAATTTTAGGAAGGCATTTTTTATATTCACATGTACTTCCGAGAAAGTTTCTCATCTGTTATTTTGGTCATTGTTGTTTTGTTGTTGTTGTTTTGATGAGGTGATGGGTGGAGGGCGGGCACTTAACAGCTGACCATTATTGCCTCTTCTCGTTTCATCTCGGTCTACCCTGTTCAACCTGAAATTTGGTTATAATTGGGGTATTTAGTGTCATTTTATTTTTAAATTTTGTATTCAATTTAAATACCTTTTGTCTTTAGCAGTTGCTGATTTCAATTTATATTAGTATTTGTCCATTTTATTTTCTCTTGTATTGTTTCTTGATAACTATTGTCCTGTACACTTGGTTTTACTTTGTATTAGTACTTGTTTTGGTCTTTTTCTGCGTGTTAATTTATACAGGCTCATGACTGACTGAGATATTGTTTTATTACTTGAACTTCAAAGAACATTTGACAGGACCCGTTGACTTGAACTCATGCCACTTGTAGGTTAGTGTACAGATATGTGTCATCATCTCGTGTAGTTCCTAGGGGTTTCTGAAGAGGCAAAGAAAGCATAGCACCACTGCACTCTCAGGCATGTCCTATAAAGTGACTAATAAGAGCTGCAATGGTGCTCTATGCTCCAAAGGGAGCATAAAGGAAAATGATTATGATGAAGCTAGTGTGCATGGAACATCTTATTTGAAGAAAAGATGTTTTAATAAATTTTAGTGCATTTTCTCTAAGTATTTTTCTTCATTCAACATGTATCTCAAATCTGTACAGATAACTGTTTCATTATAACTAACAAAATGGTGTTAGTGATTTATATATGTATTTTTTTTCTTCTGTCTGACAATAGGCACTATGCGTAATTTGATTTGAATTATGTTAGAAATACAACAAGATGAGTAATCTCACATATTTGGTGACTGCATGAAATATCTTTTTTATAGTCATATGTCTATGTGAGCCTATGAATATAAAAAAAATAATATTATGAATCTGTAATCGACATGCTGAAGATTCATTTTAAATATGACTCTTATTCTTTGACAGTCAGAAGAAACTCTTTAGGTTTATGTGATGTGGTCTTAACCTATGTCTGCTCTGGTGAGAACTTTTGGAATGAAACTTCTTTTATTTGACTCAAATAAGTGTTGGGATTTAAGACATTTATGTAAGATTCTGTAGCTTAGTATCATTTGTTTATTTTGTGACCGATTGTTCATCAAAGGTGCGTACATATTGGATTGAGATGGGTAGTTGTGATGTTCTATTAGTGGACAAAGCCGTGAATAGGTTTGAATCACTGTTACCATCGATAAGCATTCCAGTAAATTTCTTAACAGCTATATAGTGGGTTTACTAACAAAGTGGTTGGAGTGAATGGACCAAACAGCATGGACTGGAGCTGGTAACACAACTTCAATGCTGGAGCCTTAGTGTGTGTGATGTCCTCTAACACTTAACACTACACATATGGCAGTTATTCTGATTTGGGTATACTAGATAAAGTTGATTAAAAGTTATTACGTTGATCTGTTTTCACCAAGTAAGGTATTTAATATAAGTGGATGGATTGCAGATTATCTCATAATATGTGTTAAGATCTCTATGGTGTTGTTTTTGACTCATATGTAGTGTTAGAGGAACTGTCAACTATGACCTAAGCAGTAGGATACTCGGTGTAGACATGGATTGAGTTGTATAATGTTGCGAATGGACAAGTAGAGGGTTCGTTGGGGTTGACAAAAATAGTTCTTTTATCACACTCATGTATGGCTGGAAAGCTCATTCGACACAACGACACTGTGTAAACTTTATAAAGTTTAATTGTGACGGTACACATCGGAATAGCAGACAGTTATGTGAATAATTCAATAGGTTGGCATATTACATAATAGTACAGTGGAGTATATGGTCATAGGAAACTGTTATGTTACAGGGCAACTCTTGTAGAATTAATAATTATATTGGACGGTCTCAGCAGCCTATGCCATCAGTATCGCCTAAGAACATTATATATCATCTGACTTCACTGGTCTGAGAACGGTCTATAGTCTTATAAACATTATTTCAGATGGCTTCTACAACCTAATCTCGTTTTTAGACGAGGATTCTCCTCCCACAATAATGTATAAGGCATTCATTTTTTTATATTATTATTAATTATAGAGAAAAAGCTGATAAAGGGTTCTCATGTGTAGCAGTAGTTCTCTGGAACATATACAAAGCGTTATAACGGGCATCAAATTTTTCTTCTTAGAAAGTTCAATACATGTGATATGGGTTTCCAAGTGTGAGCTTAGTTCATATCGTGAGCTGTATTCTCAACGTTTGGATCAAGATAATGATTATGTCCTTTAGTTTGTCATTGAAAGTAAATACAATTGCATTGCTTCTGTAGAATTGAGATATATGAACAATTGAATGAATATATACTTGAATTATAGTGCTGCTAGGAAATAGAAGTCGTTTATCATAGAGTAATAAATATTTTCTCTTATTCGTATAATGGTGTTTGGCTTAGTATCGAGAGTTTCATTAAAGTATCTCTTGGATACCTTGTGGTATAAGATATATATGAAGAAACTAGCCAATGCCTTGGCAAATAACAGAATATAAAACTGGTAGTGTGTTAAAGAAATACACGATCACGGTATATAGACGACGTTCATCTATTTACACTAATATACTGAGATAACTTTTTTTCCCAGGCGACAGGCAGACATCAGAAAACACAGTCCCTAATCAAGGGGTCGCGACTAGACAAATCACCACCTAACACCCTAGCGATGGACATCAGCAGCCGAATAAGCTTTGACCTCTCATAGGAGGACAACAGAAACACTATTAGTTATCGACTTCTAGATATGTAAAAGATACTAAAGATATATCAGACAAGATCTTCGTCCTGACTCAGAACTAACATAAATACACTTTAAATTCAGGCCACTAGTTTATTATGATAGGCAAGAACAAATCTATAATACTTACTCCAATCGAAGAATTAAATCGAGCAGAAAAACTGGATGATCATCCAGTCCGGAGTAGATAGATAATAGACGAAAAGAGGCCGACACAACCAGTAGAAGATTCAAGGGAAGTAACTCAATAATGACTTTCCCATTATAGCCACAGTTTTGTTTTAAAAAATTTGCGAACCTATGTATAATATTGTAAGAATATCAAAAGGACTGCACGTTAACAGTTCTTACCACACAACTCCCGGGGAAAATAGTAAATGGAACATTTTTTTTTTTTTTTGAAATATCATTAGGAGCAACGTACAATAGGCTCACAACGAATGAATAATGCGCAGATGAAAATATCAGGAATACCTATAACGCCTAATATGAGGCTAAGTCGACTTATGGAGCGACTGGTGAGAATGTGTCTCATAAACTGAGAGAAATTATTTCTCTACAAGTATATTTTTCCAGGAAGGTGTCATCAAAAGTATTAATACCAATTAGTCGGCAATTTACACCAATGCCTTAAAATATTTCATTCATCTATCTTTTCGTAATTTGATTAATCTTAAAATTATGATTTATGATTTTTTTAAAGAAAAAATCATAAATAGCACAGCGTAGTGAATATACATCCACATAGGGACTCCGATATTGTAGTGAGACAATCATTAATATTATTAAATTTAACAAAATGGTTTATTCTATCATGATACTAGTAAATGGAAATCTTACTATAGGAATATAGACCATTATCCAAGTCAGTTTCCAAAGCCCTAATAGTTTATGGTGAGATCTAAAATAAAAGCAAACACTGTGGGCAATCCTTGAACAGTATGTATGCAAATTCACCATTATCTGATCCACGAATACCTCGCACAGAGAAATGAAAAGGTTGAAGAGCAATTGCATATCGAGTCTGTACTCGAGCTCTTCAAAATTCTTAATCAAGCTTTATGAAGTAAGAGCATTTTTGGTACGGTTTCTACTATGAAATGTGAGTCCTAGAAGGAATATCTGATAGTTGATCGGATAAGATCTCCAGATAATGATAAGACTTGCTTTAAGAACCCGCCATCTCTCACTACCCCGGATCCGCAGAAAAAACCGCATCTGTTCAAATCGAGATCCTGATTAGAGTACTGTCAGCCCTATTCTATGTTTTCCGCCCGAGTCTCCTCCTCTCTCTACAAACGCATACGAGGCATAGACAGCTCCGATCTCAATAAGTTACGTTAACTGCCTCTTGCATTAAGTATGCGCAGCTTCAAATGATCCCTCTGGAGCACTCGATAACAGCACCGGACCCACTTATGATGAAAGAGATCGTAATGTATTAATCTTTAGTGACATGACGTGAGCAGCTCAGAGTATCTAGAATAGAGAGAAGGCGTTAAGTGATGTTCCACGTAGAATCTTCTGTAGCTGCTCTATAACTCAAGAAACATCTTTATATAGAGATGACCAACTAACTGAGGACTCCGCTACCACTACGACGAACCTCCTCAAGTGGACACCTAGTACATTAGATTATTAGGATAGATCTCTCTTTCACGAATAGTACGAATATATTGTGCATTGAGTGATCCGGGTGCACCAGTGATAGATGGATGATTTGATATGAATCTAGCCATATAAATTATTGAATAAGATACATATCACAGACTTCTCAGCATCAGTTGAGAGTATAATTGTCCACTACTCAAAGGATACATTTAAGATGTTATATGCTTTAAGATATTAAGTCATCATTACCTTGTAGTTATACTTCGGTTCCAGTACTGTCCTAATAGAACGCGAAAACACATATGACACAAAAGCGGTGAACGCCTAGGAAGCGTAATGCTAATTCTCTCGCTAATACAAGTCATCCCAATTTTTAGGTCTTTTAGGAGACAGTTTAGCCTAGTCACGGTTGTGCTCATAGTGAAGATCCACCAGTTGAACAGCAATGAGATAATTCTTACACGTCATGATGTATGTCGTCTCTTCCCAAATGTATTATGACTCGAAATGACAGATGTAGATTCTCTGATATGCTCAATGTATTGAACCCACCCGCAGTCATCCATTAAGTTTCTGGATTCGAGCAGGAGCATCAATTAAAATAGAGATAATAACGGTCAACGTAGACATGGTGCCGGTTCATTCTTCAAGCTCAAGAAGACGGAAGACTAAGAATAATGATTAAAATTGGAACATAATAAAGACATCTAAGGGTGTTGTGTCGCCGATAAAGCCGGCGCATACGTACGACGTGTGGAGTGAAAAATAGACCAGTTGTACCAGATATTAAGGTCCCAATCATCCTCGGTATCTTAAGATTACTTCACATTGCGAGTCCGGTACAAACGCCAAGCTATTAGTGAATGTGATCGCAACTGAGCTTTGGTGGTAGTCGTGACCGATAACATGTGACAGCATCTTCACAGTTAAAGGCTATTAGGATTCGGCATCATCCGAATACTTCGGTTAATTGATTCAATTTTCGTTAGTCAAAGCTAAATTGAAGACTCGATATGGTATTGTCATTTTTATAAGCCACTATAATCCTTCGGACGAAGAATATGGCAACGAGAGTGGAAACAATGGTATCGATTATTTTGTCAATATAAGCCTTTCTAATAAAGAAGAAATAGAAAATGTAATCTAGCTGAATATAGCTTATATCCTAAACGGAGCTTCTGTTAATAGAGGTCCATATCGTGTAGTTCCAGGATATGGATACTACCTATGCTCTCATCCCTCCCTTCGCTGGAGCGCATTCCGGTCAGCACGTTAGCAACAATGTCTATCTGCCTGAGCGTGCCTAATGCCACTCTAGTTCGTTTGATGCCAACGGGAGGCTCAGTGAGTACATGTCCGTGAAATGTGTCTGAGCCTATGTGCATGAAGTCTTGATACTATTGTTAGCGTCGCGTCCTCTCACCTTCCCGAGACACTAACCATCATAGGTGAAAGACAAGTGAGTATGTCCTCTCTCCCATGTGTTTTAACTGGTTCGTGTAAGTACGCCTGGCATCATTGGATTACGATGGTAAAGCTCGCCCTCTAATCATCTCTTAACAATATCTATGAGTGTCTTTACAATCACTCTCACTTGAGTTCTCCACGGGAACCCCCACGCGGACATCGAAGTACATGACGCCTATGATGTTTCTGCAGAGAAATAATCTGCGACTCTAGTGAGAGCTTGGAACTCAATGAGGCTTGCCTTAATTTTTTCGGGACGTTAATGGAATTACAGTTTGCTATATTGTTGTGGATGGTTTTTTGATTCAACCAATCATTAGCGTCTATACTAAGTATGTGCCCACGGACTAGTACGGTATTGCTTTCCGTTCTATTTTTTTCACCCCGTTACGCGTCCCACCTGACGCAAAGATAAATAAGTTATCTGTTATACCTACATATAGGTAGTGAGTAAATTAACAATATGCTTTGTAACCAGGAACAAAGTTGTCTCAGTTGTACGTCTTCTCTTCTTATTGGCTATATCAGGAATCGTGAATTGTATAGTAGCTCGCTAATTCAGAGAAAGTAGTCAGACTGGATAGACCTTATTTCGAATGCTTCAGTTAATCCGTTTTTGTACAAAACTGCTAAACGCACGGTTGTCTCTCTAATTTCGTAGAGATGACCTGCTGTCGATCTCTATCTTGTTCATGTTATCCTGCTCAGCATGCTTAATCCGAGAGCTCGTGAGATAGAAATATGAACGTCCAATATATGTAAGGGCCACGCGGACAACAGCGCGCCAAATAGTGAAGAGTTCATAATAGGGAGAGAAAATTACAGTTATATGATTGATATCACGAGAGCATAATCTATATCTGTATGTATGCACAGATGGAGCAGTGCTATGCAAATCCCAGCAGGTGTTAATCATACTCCTAGTGTTACCAGTCTCTTGAGGTCCCGCCCCACGCCCATCTCAGTTATCTTTCACCCAGTAAGTTTTTACGTGTTCTCCCTATTAAGCGCCCCACGCTTTCTCGTGGACTATCTACACATTAGCAGCTCATTGAGAGGGCTCCTGCTCGATACCTAATCTAAGCTATAAGATCTATCTGCAGAGTAGACATCATTACATTTGAGACTTAGGTTTCTGATTTTAGTTGGGTGCCTTGGTTATGATTCATTCAATCTCTTGTAAACCGGGGAACACCAGACAGAGACAATTATAACGATAAAATACATAAGAGCCTAAGTCATAGCAATGTATAAAGCTGTAGTACGCCATTTCTTTCTTTTGTAACAGAATCCTCCGGCATATTACGAATTGTGTCTTACTTCGGATAACCTTTAGTTGCCCTACTGTATGCATCTGAGAAATTCGTCGCTTCAGTGTGGGATCTTCTTCTGAGCTAGGATGTATAAACGAAAGTGTTCAGAGTCGTAGATTATTAACATAACAGGGTTTATCTTGGTTATGATGACTTTCCGAGCCCTATGTCTCTCTAAATAGATGAAGTTTGTGGACATTTATTCATATTCAAGAGCCTTGAAGATATAGTGACCTTCAGCCGTTAGTACAATCTGCATTGTTGTGCATTTCCAACCGTGGAAAAATTTGTTGACAGAGGTGATTCCTTGTGACTACCTTGTAATGAGACGATGATAAGAGGGTCAGACGATCGGATTCGGAAGAAAGTAGACTATGCAGGGTACATTCTCCTGTAAAGATAAGAGTTTATGTTAGCTATACTAATGATAGATGTAGAGGTATTTCTTCTTTATTGTGCCGACCATATGATACAAAACTTAGTTGATAACTTGTACAGTGGCACGGAGGAAGGATCTACGTGTGGACTGCCTAACACCCATTATGTGGTGCATCCAGAATACAAATAGCAAAGAGATTGAATGAATTGTTACTTCTATTGATACAATTATGGATAGTCTAGACGATAAAATCTTTCCATCAATGCGCAGACTGATTGATGGATAGAGAATGGAATGAGGATGGACAATCTTTTTAAGTAGAGATCACTGTGGGTTGGATAAAATATAAAGTTTTCTGCTATCTGGGTAGTGCACTGTGTGAGTTGCTCTCCAAAATCAAAAAGACATCCCAATACGGCTGACGCAATAACATATGCACATTATCTTAACTAGCATCATTATTTCTTTAACTCTGATTTTCTTGGCTCTCAATTGGACTCTTGTTGTGCAGATGAGTTGCCGGAAAATGTGGTTTATGTATTCTTAGTTATTGGGAATCTACATCGGTTATTATATCAATCTAGATACGTTTATTGTTACTCCTTTATATTGTATGTATAAATTAATACACATATTTGGCGTTTGAGTAACGAGTTCACGTGGTTGCATTAGCATTTTTCAATTATGTATTGAGTATTCTCTGTGTATTATGCAATACTTCGGCATCATAGATCTCAACTCGTTTCTTAGCGTACAAATTAAGCTACACGTTTCGGAGGATAAGCAAATTTGTTCCGCGAGGACACGTATAGCGGGGAGGCCGTCTGATAAGGCGCCGCCTCATCACTACTTGTCTAACACGCCCGACACCCCAGGACTAAAACTAGTTCGATCCATCACTGAGGATTCCACCTATTTGTTCACGGTCTTTATAAAGGCAACTAAGTGAATATGAACATCAAAAGATTGAGAAAGCTTCTATACGTGAGCTGTCAACTTTAGTTTGGATACTCGGCGAGTGAAAGCGGAGGTGGAGAGGTGTGACCTAACAGTTAGTAAGCGGTACCCCGATGGTACCCAATTCGCATACAATATTCGATAAGATACTTGATTTCGCGAGGATATCCCCTGAGTGCGTGGGAGAAGAGGTCTAACGTATAGCGACTAGCTTAGATACCATTGGGATAGCAGGAACCAAATAAAAGGACCAATAGCTAGATGTAGATTTTGGTCCAGCTCTGCGTACCGATGATTCCCAATTATCAGCCCAAGCCGGTGTAATCTAGTCGGGAGTATCTTGTGCCGCTTTCTTGGTATTACGCTTGGTTATACGCAATCGTGCCTAGACGTTGCCAGACTTCTAGGCACGGTGGGGCTAACTACTGCGATAAAAACTGGGTTGAGGTTAGACACACTATAGTGTATATTGACGACTACCCCGGTATTCCCCGTAGTAGGTCGGGGGAGGGGAGGGATTTGTGCGGCGTATGGTAGGACATAGGTATGGAAACATGTAACTATCACGGAAAAGAAGACACAAAATTAACTCCAGCACCCAAAGTTCTAGATACTTTCCGTACCGAATAGCACTATGGACCTCCAGGTGAGAACTATACAGAAATCATTCAAGCGTCTTGGAGACTTATGCATATGTATCCATGTAACCCTCCTAATCATATGAAATGAGCTGTCAGAACTCCATAATACAGAAGGGTTCACAATTCTCTGTACGGGCGATGAATAGCACGGGTCCTTCGCCCTCCAACCCTAAGCATGCACAATACTCATGCACTACATTTCTTTCAAACAAAGAGATATCTCGCTGAAAAATGGACTTGTATTCCCAACCCGTGTTTGATCGAAAGTGCTCTTATTTCAAAAAGCTTAACCCGCGTGGGAGCATCGGAATCATTACATGCAGGACTTGTCAATCACCAGATATGCACTAAAAACTATAGCTTATGTATCCCCTTGGCGGTTAACATATCTCAACAGACTGCACGTGAGGTACCCAACCAGCCGCGGGGCACAAATAATGCCTTGTCGCGGCCCGCCGATTTAACCCGAGAACAGCCAATGCATTACTCCTAGGAGCATCCACATAAACTCTTTTTTTCCAAGGCCCTTTACTTGACAACAAATTCTCAGTCTAACAACGGTAGCCGCCCCATTGATTCTCCTTCACCCGTCACGTGCATCTCATAATACGTCTGATCACATATCTCTTGGAGTACCTTACAGGAGAGATCGCATTACTCTGGGCATGCGTAACTCGTAAAAGGTGTTCGAGTCTATCGGCTACCACTTTCATAACCTCTGGATGCTTGACTCGATTCGCTCGCATATTAGTGTATGGTGTTCAAGCTCGCATCTAGGCCAAATCTAATAAAAGGTGAATTGACCCTCATAGGGGGTGTTGTGGCAGTGAGGCCCTATTGTGCGCACTGTTAATCCAATGGTGTTACACGAACCGATATCTAATCGAGAACAACGTATCGCACCGAAGTTCTCGCATGCTCCACGCCTGACAAATTGCTTTTATTCGGTACTGGTGATTCCAGTTATCACTGTAATTTGACACAAAAACTTCCACAGTCTGGTGCATGGGCATGCTAAACTGTCCGTTTACTGGATACACGATTAACAGTAATTGAATCACAATAAAAGCTATAACACAGAAATGGTGAGAATGATATTAAACTCTGAAAAACAACATAGTATATGTTACGGTCGGTAGGAGACGCTTATGAAGTATGGCCTACGCGGATAGTACCACAGTGGAGCATGTACGAATGTTCAAACTTTCAAGTACTCTGGCAATACATTTTTTCAGGACTTATTTAACGAATGTTGACCACCAATAAAACTGAAACACAGCATGGTGCATGTGATATGTAAATCTTTCTTGGTATTGGGGAACTAGTTTCAAAGTAATTGGATACTGATAAATATATCTGATAACACAGCAGGCAGCATGTGAAATTGGAATGGCAACTTTCATGTAAGGGGAATCCAGTTCAGCGTAATATGGACACCAATTGAAATGCTCTGGAACTACAACTGCAGGACTTGCTTATGTGAACGTATACACTTTCTGCTATTAGGCGGACCATGTTACAGTGGTGGCATCCATTACTCAATAAAGAGTGCAAAGAATACAAGTTGATGAATGAAACATACTGTTTTATTTGTTGTTGAGCCAAAGATCTATGACTTCAAGCACATTTAATTTTAAAGTTATACAACGACTCGATCCGCTTTTTCGGCCTAGGGCTCAACGTATTTACACTTTGCACCAATGAAAGCTAAACACGATCTGCCTACTAACTCTTTTAATATAGATATTATGAAGTTAAGGAAATAGCTAAGGCAATGTTCGGGACGCGGGAACTATAGCCATCTCACCTCCATATAAGCTGAGGACCTAGTATAGTTAGTGGCTTTCAAGTATATAAATGATTATCTAGAAGAATTTTTGCGCATTATGCTAGTAAAGAGCACAAAACAATGTAAAGCTAGTGTTAGGATGAGAAAATATCAACACCCTATGCAGGCCAACAAGAGAGATACGGGGAATGTTGTCAGTAGTGAAACTCGTAAGATAAGATTGCCTGGATAATTTTATTTTGGGCATGTAACTCGTCATGACTATCCCTTTCAAAAAAGAATAACCCTCCATGGGAATCAGTTGAAAGTTAAACGGAGACACGTTGAGGAGGCAAAGAAAATCCTGGTGCTGATAACAGCCCAAAGAATGGGACAGGGCATGGTTTTTCAAACACGTTGTACTGCATTAGCTGAGGAGATAGAGAGAGCTGTGGATGGGACTCCCTCGTCTGACTGCTGATGCTTTCCAAACATGGCACCCAGCTAACGTGACCCATGTACGGGTTTACAGGGATGAGATTGATGAATGAGTATAGTGCAAAATGTCTCTAACACTTACACTAAGGCCCTAATTTGTTTAATTTTATTTATTTTTAAAAAAAATTTTCCAATTTTATTATTTATTTATTTTATATTAGCAATTTTCACTTTATTTTTAATTTTTTTTTTTGTATTTATTTCTCTATTTAGGGTTTTTATTTATTAAAATTTTTTTTATTGTTTTATTTTGTTTTAATTTTATCTGGCGTACTATTAAAGTATTTATTATATGTATTAGCTTTCATTTTATTTTTTTTATTTTTATCTTTAGGCATTTATTTATTTATTTGATTACTTGAGATTTAGGACACTCTTTTCGCAAGTGGAGGGACTTTGTTTTCATTTATTCTATTGCTATCTGTTAATGTTACTGTCTAACTTCCTACTTCCGGTTTAGCTGGCTGCACATTCTAAGTGCTATGGCTTCACATGGTGACTGAGACTGTAATCATCTTTAGATAAAAATGGTGTTTTTTTAAACTTTGGCTTCAAAAATGTATTACGAGTGTAAATCTACTGAATACTCAAAACAATATCCATTGCGCTGTCACAGGGATATTGAAAAGTAACCTAGTCAGCGGAATAGCGAGTGTTGCTATGAATTAAACGTAGGTTTTTCACGGACCTTATGGATTGTAAGAAGGGATGTACTGATTTGGGTGGGGGTGTGAACGTGTCGAGGATTTTATTTGTATAATGTCAGAACTGTGTTGTTGGTTAGTATCTGATATTGGATAATATCAACAACCCAAAAAAAAAAACAAACACTAAAAAAAAAAAAAACATTTTAATAACACAAAAACTTGGTTTGTTGAAAAACAAACCCTTCAACACATGATGTGGGAGCATTGTTGCATAAACTATATATATTTTTTTTTTCGTGGAGTGCAAGAGATTTTTATAAATTATTATTTTACATCATTTTTTAAAATTATAAACTAAATATATAATACTTAATTTTACATTAATTGATTATTATAAATTAATTATTTATTCTAATTATTCTTTTATATAAACTTTCTTATTTTTTTTTATTTTTTTGTAAATATATTATACTATGTAACCTTTATTAACTTAAGAACTGTGGTTAGCAGTTTACTGGCAGGCATTGTTCTGAAATCCCAGGGGCTATCGAGTGTGAAAAGACGGGAGATCAAGGTAATGTGAGACAGGTCTAATGGAAAAAGATCAATGGAAAGTCTTTGAGGAGCAGATGGCACGGAGACAGGAATGGACTTATGCCTAAGTTTGGTGATGGTCTATGGTCCTTGAGGAAGTGGAAGAGTATGAGGTTGTATGAATTTAAAACACTTCAAATGTTGTTAACTCTTAAACTGTTGTTAAACACTTACGCAATAACGGCTTGTTAACACTTCTCGTAACGACTTGTGAACACTTTTTTATAGATCGTTAAAATCTTCAACTGATTGATTAACTCTTCTATGTTTGCCTATAAATTAAACATATTATACTGATTATGCTAATAAAGAATATTTTAACATTTGCTTCATTTGACGTGTCTTGATCATTTTTTACACAATGTTGTCTCTAAAAATTTATTTTGTCCGGTAATTACCATTACCACAACAAGAAGTGCTTATTCGAACAGCCAACAAAGAAGGCATGACAAACACAGCATTTATCGGCAGAATGTGGATGTTGGGTTAGCCAACGTCACTAAGATGTAGACTCCAATGAGATCACTAAGTACTCACTATGATATGGATCCCCAGAAGGTGGGAAGAAAGAGAGGACGAAATTAATACAAAGAAATTGTGTTGTAAAGAACAGTGGAGGGTGAGAAGAGATCCAAAGCATTAATAATCAGAGTTTGTGTACTGCAACGTTAGGATGGCTGCATTCACTAAGACATAAGTAGGCATGCAGTTTGTTGATGACCTACAAGATGCCACCTGGAGTATAATCATGCCCTTCAAGACGCCACCAGCGTCTTGGTGAATGCATACCCCTAAAAGTTGACCAAAACATGGCTATAGTACACAGCCAATGATGCTTTGTCAGTCTGTGGCTATGGGTCGACAAGTAGAATTTAATTATAAATTATAGTGAGAAGTATTTTGTTCATTTACTCCTCTGTATCATTCATGACAGGGGGAATTGGTCTTTTTTGACAGATAATCTAACTGTATCTTTGTCGTTAATGTATGATATCCATGAAGGTGTGAAGTGGTTTGTGAAGAACGCAGAGAACGCCATACCTATGCCACATCATTAGCTGTTCATTCCTCCTTGGCCCTGGTTTTTTATTTTTTACTTAGTATAGGAGTCATCGAGTCCATTCAAGCTAGAATGCCTTTGAGGACTGCAAAGAGAAAATATATTGGAAGTAATGCTACCAGTGACATTGTCATACTGAGATTAACTAAATTAATCATGGAGAGCTGGTATGCAATATATTTCATTCATGTAGTATGAACAAATGGCGACTAAGATTCCACCACAGATCAAGATTGATTTGAATTATTGTTGCTATAAGGAAGTATTGTTAGGGAGGGCTAGCCTTGCTCAATGGTGAGGTCTGTAAACTTCCATACGAAGCTGATATGGAAAGAATTGATGAATGTATTGTTTGTTTTTGTTAAGATTTGAAGCAATAAGAAATGTATTTTTTATGATAAACTTAAGACATACTGTAGAACTCAAAAAAAAAGGAAAAAGGGTGATATACAGCCATGTACGTTAACTCTAGAATAATGCTAAAAGGTCATTAAGTAGGTGCAACTAGTGTTGAGATTCTGTGAGATAAATTGATAATGTAGTTATTAAGTAGTCATCTATAGTACTTGATATAAGACAAAGATAGGTTTAAGTGTAGAATATTTATAAATTCAACAAAAATTGGAAAACTGTGATAGGTTTCCCTTTACTTTTTTTTTATTTTTTTTCCTTTTTTTTTATATTTTTATATTTTTTTTTTTTTTTTTTTTTTTTTTTTTTTTTTTTTTTTTTTTTTTTTTTTTTTTCCTTTTTATTTTTTTTTTTTTTCATCTTTCTTATATCTCTTATTCTTCTTACCTCCCATTCACTTTGTTTTCTGTTGTCTTTTCTACTAAAATCTATTTGACTGCATGAATAAATAAATAAGATTTTAACTTATGTATTCACAATCTCTCTTGTTTCCAGATCCTCTATTGTGTCTATTTTTTTTGCATGATCATTTTTCTAATTTGTCAATCCAATTCAATAGTTTCCTTTAATTAAGAGGTAAGTTTATTTACCATGTCGTATTTTATTAATTTTCTCCTATTTATGATCTTTTATTCAGCATTGGACTTTATACATCATAATTTCTCCGTTTGAAGTTTCGAACACTGTAAGATTATTATAGGTTAAATTATTTGGTATTTATTAATACGGAAATATTGTGGTATTTTTAAAAGCTAATAAAGGTGGTGTGGTGTAACTTTGATAGACTTTACTACATTACAAGAGGTAGGCTGATCACTTGGGATGTCATGACCAGGTGGGCTACTACGCCCAAATTAGAGTGTTAAGGAGAGTGAAGGGCCTTGATGAAACACTTGTTAGGATGGGGGACTACTTCTGATGATCTGATTACTCTCTCTGTTGTTATCGATAATCTGTTTAGTTTAGAGGTTTTACTTTTCATCAGGAATTTTCTTGAATTTGTTACTGTGCTTCTTTTTAATTTTCATTTAGTTATTGACTATAGCCCCCACAGTAGTTACCGGGGGGTATCTTCCAAAGGGGTTATGACCATTCTCCCTATATACTTTGGTATGGTCTTGTTGAACCTCACTGCCTGTAGGTCCTTTAAGCAGTAATAGGTTGCTGATGTCAATTGTGTTAACAATTTCTTGTGTTATACCATATTGGCCTGCTGCTTTGCCTATCTTGATTTTCTCCCAATGCTGCCTTCAAGTTTCTTCATTCTTTATGTCCATCCTTCACCTTCATTGGTTTTCTCTACTTGCTAGTAGTTATTAATCATTCTGATGCTTCACCATGCTCACCATCCAGGAGTTCTGAGAAATATTCTTTCCATTACTTCCTTCGGGGCAGTAAGCAATTTGCCTTGCTTGTCCTTTATAAATTTGAGAGGGCATTGTTTTTCCTTCCTCGTGTTCTTTAGGGTCTTATAGAACAATTTCTGGTTTTCTTGCGCATCTTTTTCTAGCTTTTCTCCAAATTCTTCCCAGGACTTCTGTTTAGCTGCTAGCACCTTATTCTTTGCTTCTGTTTAAATGGAGACTCACATATTCTCTATATTTCTCCATTTGTCCTGTTGTGTTTTTAGCTCCTAAGTATTGTTTCCATGCCATTTTCTTCTCTCTTATTTTCTTCCTCTGTCCACCAAGGTGTCCTCTTTCTCTTGTTCCCTAGTCGGACTTCACCACATGCTTCTGCAGCAGCTGTCTTTATGATGTCCTTGAATTTAAGCCAGAGGGTTTCCAAGTCATCAGGTTGTTCTTCTGTGTTGCTCAACGCTGCAGCAATAAGCCCCTGATATCTGGTCTTAATTTCTGGCTCTCTCAGCTTGTAGGTCTTAATGCTCATTTCTCCCGTTCGTTTAATTAATTTCTTGCGTGATGTTGTGCAATTCCTAGGCTGAGCAACTCTTTCAGCTTTCAACTCTTGTAAGCAGGTAGTGATCACTTCCAATCTCTGGCCCCCTCCAGACTCTAGCATCCCGGACATATTTGAATGATCTCCTCCTAACAATGGCATAGTCGATCACCGACTTCTCAGTCTTTGTTGGTTCACATCTAGTGTATGCATGTATGCACTTATGGGGGAACTTTGATTCTGCAGAATCTAAGGAGTCGCTTTCCATTGTCATTGAGAGTATCTTCTCCATATCTTCCGATAACTCTACCCCATCTAGCATGGTTATTTCCAACTCTGGCATTGAAATCTCAGAGCATGATAATTTCATCTAGGCAGTCATCCACTGTCTTTTGAAGCAGCTCGAAGAATTCCTCTTGACCTCTGCTCTCTCATCAGACTACCCCGTGCCCATACACTATGACCAGGTTGACTATGGTTTCTCTTTCTTTTAGTTTTACAACCATAATGCGCTCCGAGACAAAGTTCCATCCCTTGATACTATCTTTTTGGTTTTTGGCCACAATGCAACCCACGCCCCTTTAGCTCTTTCAGATGTGGGTACACCACTGTAGAGCAGCGTGTTGCCATCGAGATCCATGACTCCTTGTCTTTGTTTCCGTTATAGCCAGGATTTCTAGTTTTGCTTTCCTCATCTCTTCCACCAGCTCCTCTTCTTTCCCATTTATACTTCTTGTGTTGCAAGTTCCATAAATCGTAGTCCGTTCCAGTTCGTTGCCTTTAGAATCAGTCTAGTTTTCTCTCTTGTAGTTCTTGTAATCAAAAGTTTAAAGCAAACAGGTGATTGGCCTGTTGTGCCTTTGCATAGTGGAGGGGCTGCCTCCATGCAGGCCGCCCTCCTCCTTTTTCAGCCGGGCTTGGGCAGGCCTAGGCGGAGTTATGTATGAACTACACAGAAAACAAATATTACATTATGTACAGGCATGCAATTCATCCATAACTGTGGAACAGGTGTTGAGAATAGATAGACCTAGACCTAGAGAATTGCACAGTATTGTAAATCAGTATATAATAAGAACTAAAATTAATATATAAGGATCAATGATGGTGTGAGGATACGGGATAGTCTGATGGGGTGCTCATGTGGATGATGGCACATGATTGGTGGATTGGGTGTCATCCTGGACACCTCCGAGCTTTCTCACCCCTTTTCACCTTGTTAACAACAGGGCAGTTATGAGAGACTTAATTATTTTTTTTTTTTTGGTATTTGTTTTTTATTTTTATTTTTTGGAAAGGGCAGAACACACACACATACATTCATGCAATTTTACAGTTTTTATTTACTATATTTGGACTGAGAGGAGGGGGAGAAGATACTAAATTTAGATATCGGAAATCAGATTTTATTATCTTGAATTTGCTACATTATATATCCTAATTATAACTTATCAAGGGTTGAACGAGATACTTTGTCTTTAACAAGAAAAATGCCTGAGGGAGCAGCCTCCTATTCTTTATCTTCCCCCCCCCCCCCAAAAAAAAAAATGAGGGGAATGGAACAGCCCTCATACAGCGACAACCCTTCAACAAATTCAAGCCAAATCCTGCTGGTCTGTGCCATCTGCTCTAGTTATTTCCATAGTCTTCTTTATCCCTTTTGTTTCTGTTGCAATTTCTTTTCTTTGATCTCCCTCTATATCTGCTACTCTTGGCATTCTAGAACAAGGACTGACTTGTAATTCTACCAACAGTGTGTGTTTTATCACTACCAGCAACTTATTCTTATCTCCTGTTCCACTGGCACTTGTCTGGCTCTTGTCATCAGTTCCACATTTGTGACCTTGTACCAGTTCAATTCTTCTATTCTATGTAACCAACCATTTATGAAAGTTTGTAACTTCTTTGTTTTTTTTTTTCTCAATTTTTAGAGCTGTACAACAGGAGGGACAAAATATAATAATGTAACAGTTAAATATATTTATTATCTATGGAATGTTTTTTGCTGACTTAACTTAGAGGCCCAGCACTAGATTTAACTGCTTCATCTTGCCAACATGGCTGTTAGAAAGGACAATTATGGGTAAAATATGATCACTATACATAGAGATTATTGATTGCAACTCTGTAGAATATAATCCCTGTGGAAAGAAATATCCTACGCACATACAATAAACAAAGCAAATGCAATAAACAGAAAAACACAACAAATGAAAACATATAAACTATTGTAGCATTAAACAATAGTTAGCAGAAGATGAAAAAAAATTACCGTAAATAATCTCTGGCTTTCATACTCTTGGGCTGAAGACTTTAGTAGAATTGTGTCCCTTATAGCCAAAACCTTTACATCAAAACCCATTATAGCAAATATTAACTGCACAGATATGAAGTAATAAGACATTCAGAAAAAAAAACATAATAAAAATTAATAATGACACTGCCCAATCTCTTAGTTAGTGCCAATGGTTTCCTAGCTGTCTGCAGACCCTTGGTTGAAAAAGAAGTGATACAAACAACTTACAATAACTGGTGTCAGGTAATAGTTGAGCTCTGGTCGTTTAACATAGTTGTCAAAGTAGGTAATGCTGCCCTTGAACCACAAAAATGCTAGTGTGACTGTAGATTAAGACAGAAATGTTGCAGTGTCACATCACTTTTATAAATGACTTTGAATGATGAAGTTTCATTGTTAGAGGCACTGCAGGTTTTTACTTAATGGACACGAAGATCCAGTTTTACTCTAAATGGGTTATTATCAGGCAATATCCTTCCTCCTTTTCTTGCAGGTGACTCCCTTGTAAAAAGATTGCACCAAACAGCTTCACATGCTCTTGCAGTTGTGGTTTCTGCAATAATTTCTTATATGATGATATTGCTAGTCTCATACACAACCTCACATTAGTTGCCATATTGCTAGTCTCATGCACAACCTCACATTAGTTGCCATATTGCTAGTCTCATGCACAACCTCACATTAGTTGCCATATTGCTAGTCTCATGTACAACCTCACATTAGTTGCCATATTGCTAGTCTCAGGGGAACTAACCTCCACATAGTTGCCATAGATGCACAACCTCACATTATTGCCATATGTCGCTCATGTACAACCTCACATAGGTTTAGTTGCTGTCCTCATCACAAACCACACATTTGGCCATATTTCTAGTCTCATGTACAACCTCACATTAGTTGCCATATTGCTAGTCTCATGTACAACCTCACATTAGTTGCCATATTGCTAGTCTCATGTACAACCTCACATTAGTTGCCATATTGCTAGTCTCATGTACAACCTCACATTAGTTGCCATATTGCTAGTCTCATGTACAACCTCACATTAGTTGCCATATTGCTAGTCTCATGTACAACCTCACATTAGTTGCCATATTGCTAGTCTCACATTATTTGCCATATTGCTAGTCAACCTCATTATTGCCATATTGCTAAGTCTCTGCAAACAACCTCACATAGTATTTGCCATATTGCTTAAGCGAGTCTCATGCACAACCTCACATTACATATTCTTATGCACAATCTAACAATTAGGTTGCCATATTGCTAGTCTCCATGTTAACAAACCCTTCACATTAGGTGCCCATATTGCTCGTCCTCATGCATGCAATTTTCAAACATTTTTTTTCAAATAGCTAGATTCGTTAATTAACTTATTTTATTTTAGTATTTTTTTAATTGCCTAGTCCATGTACAATTACCTCATATTAGTATTTAATCTTGCTAGTCTCATGTATAACCTTAAATATTGTTTGCCATATTGCTAGTCTCATGGCACAACCTTACATTTATTATATGCCATGATATGGACCTAAGTCTCATACCTCAAACATAAACATTAGTTAGCCCTTACTTGCTCAGTCCTCAATACCTCTCAACACATACATCCATTAGTTGCCGCCATAATTTTTAGCTAGTACTCATTGACTCAAACCTCTAACATTAGTTGCCCATATTGCTTAGTCTAAGGCTTACAACATCAACACTGTAGTTTGTAATTATTGACTAGTCCTGTATGTACAATACTACCACATTAGTTGCCAATATGCTGACGTTATAATGCACAACCTCAGATTTAGGTTTGCCTTATTGGCTTGCTCTCTTGTACAACCTCATCTTTCTGTTGCCATAGATTCGCTAGGTCTCACCTGCATGCACAAAACTCACAAATTCGTAGTGCCATATTGCTATGATCTCATGTACAATCTCCATCTAGTTGCCATATTTGCTAGTCCTCATGTACAACCTCACATTAGATGCTATAATTGCTAGTCTCTTGTACATTTCTCACATTAGTTGACATATTGATAGTCTAATGTAACAACCTAACCTTACATTAAGTTGCCTTTTTGCTAGTCCCTAATGCACATACATAACAACGTAGTTGCCATCCATTGTGATAGTCCTCCATGCACAATCCTGCACAACCTCATCATAGTTCCATATGCCTAGGCTCATCACAACCTCACATTAGTTTGCCATATGCTAGTCTCAAATGTACAAAATCTCCACATTAGATTGTCACAATATTGCTTTACGTCTCTTTGGACAACATCTCATTAGTTGACCATAATTGCTAAGGTCTCTTGCACGATCCATCAAATTAAGTTGCATATTAGTGTCTAGTATATTGCTCACAACCTCAACATTAGTTGCCATACTTTGCATAGTATAATGCACAACAGATAATTTGTATGCAATATTGATTGTCTCCACTTGCACTATTCTATATAATTCTGTTGCACATATTGCTATGTCTCATGATGAAATACTATCACATTAGAATAGAACTTATTGATAAGTATCAGGTTATAACTCAAATTTTAGTTGACACCAATCTGTGAATGGTTAATGAAACCTAACTACTCATTTTGTTTGGCCTTAGTGCTAGTATAATGTGTTACATACCTAACATTAGTTGCATATTGCTATAAGTACTACATGCAACAACAACCTATCATTTTGTTGAATTTTTGTATTGTCTTCAATAGTACAATTATCTAATTAGTGGACAAATAGATGGCTTGTTATCATGTCAACAACCTCACATTAGTTGCATAGTGCTAATCTCCCATGTACTAACCTTACACATTAGTTGCCTTATTTTGATAGTATAATGAACTACCTCACATTAGTTGCCATATTTGATATTGTCTAACCATGCAAAACCTTACAATTTTGTGTTGCCATAATGCTATGTATCTAGCAAATACTCTACAATAGTTGCCAATATTGCTAGATACATGCACATCTTCCAAATTAGTTTGACCATATTGCGTTGTATCACTTTACAACTCACTTTTGTTGACATTTATGCTAGTCTAATTGCACACAATAACATTAGTTGCCTATTGCTTGTCTCATGAACAACTCACAGTAGTTGATCATTTTGATAGTCTAATGCTACATATAAACCATTGTTGAAATTTGGCTAGTGTTCCATGTACAACCTCACATTAGTTTGCACATATTGATAATAAGTCGATTGTACATACATCAACATTAGTGCAATATTCTATAGAATTCATGTTAAAACATCAATTTATGTTGCACTGATATTGCTAGTCTAATAGTACATCATAACAGTTGTTGCTCTTATTGATCAGTATCATGTACTTATCACAGTTATGATATACATATTGATATGGTTCTCATGTAAAACCTCAACATTCATGTTGCCACTTTTTTTTATAATTTAGAGATCAATGGCTGTTTTATTTCATTTGTATATTAGATATAACTCTGAAATACAGAGTGGGGCTAATTACAGCATATCACTTATCATCGTAATTTTACATTTGTTGTCTAATCTTGGAGAATGGAGCATACAAGAATGCAGCTGAATACAACTTTTGCTGGTAGCCTGAAACCATGTATTGTTACACATGCCTCCTGTAAGTTAGTGGTTTGTCAGTGGCAATTATGTTTTACAACTGTTGAGGTATGCCATGCCCAAAGATCAACTCAGAACTGTCACCTTGTGAGGATAATGAACTGAGGGGGTGTAGGCTTATTATTGATTTTGTATTTTAGAGTGAACCAGGGAACTAAATCAGGGCTATTAATCTAGTGTAACCTGTCAAATTATCCTGGACGTCTTTATTGTGTAACTATGGGATAGTTCATGGCTTTGCAAACTTGTATTGCACGTTTGTGCAATTGGATGAGGGAAAAGCCCTCCTTTGACCTTAGCACATCAGTTTTATTATATTTAAATTAGATTTAAAAGAAGGCTGAAAACTTCTGATGGACGCTGTATATGTTATAGAGCAAGTATAGTATTCAGAAATGATAGATGTAGACATTGATTAAAATTTCTTTTTTAAGTATGTAGTTATGTGTGGTAATTAATCAACAATTAAAAAGCAACACTTAATAACATTTTGTTTAAATACATTTGCAAATTAATTTTGTAACAATAAAACTAGGAACAAATTTTTACATAGTCATTAAAATGATATATATTTGAGTTTAATAGCATCACTGTATTAGATTAGCTGTTCTTCTTCATTTCCCTTATGTTCCTTATGTAACTCTTGTAGTCTTCCATTAGCGAGTCATTGAACATAAGTAGGTTTGAGACTTCTCTATACTAGGTCCAGCTATTGAGTGGTGTGGAGAGTTGTATTTGCCTTCCTTGCTGCCTCTTGCCTTACCTACTACAATTGCAGAGGCAGGTAAAAATAGATTCAGATGGGTAGAATGCTGTACGTGAGGAACAGTGCTCTTAACCACTCTACCTATTAGGTATGCAATAGAGGAACACACGACTTCAGCAAACTAATTCCCAATGTATCTGTTGCTGTATTGTTCAAATGGGACTTATACCACCTTCATAGCAGTTTATTGTCACTCCTCCTATGTCTTGTTTGGGAATTTTTGATGAAGTTTATAGAGTAAAGGACCACCTTGTAATACTAATCAACTAAATGGTTCTTTCAATTGATTATATTATGTCTGTAACTCCTTGGTTGTTATTTTTAATTGTTCTTCTTGTTGTGAGGGACTTCACAGTGCCTGCTAGACCTGCAATTCTGAGTTGAAGGTTCTGAAAGTTTCGTGCATTGGACTTGCATTCTTTGATTTTTTAGATATTTCATAGGTCAATGAAAGCTCACTCTCGTACATGTATACTCATTTTATTTTGATATCAATGTACTGTTCCACCAAAATCTTGTAATTAATTTTGCCCTTGGTATAATTAATGCAGTTTACTAGTTATTGGTACAATTGACCATGCTTCTTTTTTAAAAAGTAAAATTTTGGGAGAAGCATTGGTGTAATGGTATACTACGTTGTGCTGAGCCGACCAGGTTTTCAGGTTTTCAAGCCCGGTGATGCCGCGGGCTCATTTGTTACAGCGAGTTCGTAGCAAAATTTCTTCAAACTGCCATTTTACCCAGGCTTTTTCAGGTTCCAGAACGTGATTTTCAAGGATGCGAATAAACTACGAATAATTTTTCCTTTCTATTTGTTTCTCTGATATAATTATCTCTTTGATACTGAGATCAGCAATCCGAGAGCACTATAAGTCATCCAATTACCCAAGGGTGTTTGAGATTGTTCTTTAAAAAGAATCTTTTTTTTTTTTTTTTTAAATTCATAAGAAAGATTTTTAAAAACAGACATTAATTTTCAAAAGTTATTAGTGATTTTGTTAAATATCAGTGCAATATAATTGGCTTTGTGAAATGCTATGTAGTAATGAATAAATATAAGCTTGATTGATGGTATTGATTTACACGTTGAACCATAGATCATTGCAACATAATAGGGCTCATAAAAACTTGAGAATTAAATGTTTTTAAATAAAAATCTTTAGATTGTTAGTGTTAGTCTTTTTTGAAGCTTTATCTGCGGTATGTGGCATCTGTATCATATGACGCAGTTGTAAATGTCAATTTGAGATAGTTAAGTAACTCTAAGGTTGGAGTCTGAGCGCATTTTTATCATTAAACTGAGGTGTGGCATACGTTTTTAACCTGGGGGTAGTCGTTCGTGTCCTGCCAATGTACGCTCCCAGGTGCTGATATAGCTATATTATATGTGCGTTCGATTTGCTCACGCACCGAAAGGAGTGTCACTATGTAGTGTATGTAGTTACTCTGTCGCACGGGTAACCTAGTTTTTGAGATTAGGAGAGAGTCTTAACAACAATCTCTTCTGAAAGGGGCAACGTCCGTGAGCGATATGTCTGTTGATAATCATACTGTCGAGGGGTGTGTGGTTGTGGTGGTTATATTTATATTTTTCCGTGCTCTTATTCATGCCTTTTGCGTTTCGCCTCGACTGATTTATGTGTATCCAAATATTGGTAAGTAATGTAATGTCCTGGGTTCTCTATTTTTGGTGCCTGGCATCGAATAAACTTTAATTATTAGTATTATATTACTTTGTGCAACAGCTACGAGTTCTCCATAGAAAGTAACAAATCATGTTGAGGGTGACGGTTTGTTGTAACTTTAATAAAAATGGTCGACTGCGATAGAACTTAAACTAATTTGACCCATTGATGTAAGGTAAAGAAAAATAGGAAACATAATAAAGTTTAAATAATAATAATATTATAGTAACTGTCATTTTTCATGAACAATTATGAATGTTTAATATTTGCCATAGAAATTTTTATTACATTACATTGTAAATTTCAGGAATGTTTTATAATAGGGTTAATCCACACATTGCCACTATCAATCTCATCATGTGATCGCAATATAGGAACTGGGTCTAATAATTGCCCGCATTCGAAGACTGTACTCGCTATTAAACTTCTATCGTTTTTTTTGTAAAATGAATTGTTAGCATTTAATACTTCAAGCAAGTAATCATAATCGTGAACAATATGGGACGTGGCTATATTGGGTGTGTCCCAGTGCAATGTGCCTAACTCGCGTTTTTAAATTACTGCAATTTTCTAATCCTACTATTGACCATGAGTCCAGTGCGGAATCCAAGGGTTTTCGCATTGAGAAACAGTAGGATATCTAGCACCATTGAACTATTTATCTATTAGGAAATGTAAAAAACTAATTCTTTACTGCTATAGTAGAATAATATATGTATATTAGATTATTGTAGTATCAAAATGACATCGAAAACATATATATATTTAACAGTTTTCGACTAAATGTAATCCCAATCTTTAAAAAAAAATTGCTAATTAAGTAGTAACTGTGATTGTTTAAAATAGTATAATACACATGATAGACAAAGACGCAAGGGCTAGACAAATGTCTTCATCTCGGAACTAAAAACAATATTAAAATTTACCACAAGTATTATCTTTACTTGGACATTAAGTGATGCAGAAGATATTTATCTGATACATTAGATGGGGTTAATTTGTTTATCTATATTATTTGTGCGTATGCAAGATACCTATATGTGTTATCGTACTGTATTCGTTGTAGTTTTTTTTTTAGGGAGGTTATGTGGTCCGGTGTGATCCGTCTTGGACGGTAAAGAAAGTGTGCGCCAACGTTAATTTAGAGTGATAAATGCCAATTCACCAAATGATGGAACAAAGAGTTTCTCTTTCCAACTGGACTGAATAACCGAGTTTATGATTAGCGGTAAGCTACTTACCTGTCTTACATACTTGCTTGAGATCGTGGAGTATCATTGAACCATTCGCAAACAGGACAAATCCAACCAAATGAAAGTCTGATGGAGAAGCATCAGTCAATCAGAAGAAATGGCTCAAGTGAATTTTAGGTAACCACCAAAATTGGTATGCCTTGGATTATACCAGTTTTAATCTTTTGTATTCTAAGCTACACTGGCATGTGTCAGAACCAACTAATCTTTTTTTAGGAGCTCCCTATTTTTAGTCAAAAGATGTCAGGACATGAATGAAATAAGATGAAAAGTTACGGAATTGTAAAAGAACCTTGTGATAGAAGTTTGATGAAGTAGTCTATGAATCATGCTACCTAACATGTTTCATTGATGTCCGAGGGAATAATAGCAGTAATTCTAATTATCTGCGTTGTTTTTATACAGGTATGCTAATCAGTGTAATATAACTATGTGGTTTCCATACCACGACCGTGACCTATGATATGAATTTTCTAGACTACATATGTTGAATACGTGAAACGGCGAAACTGTCAAAACCCAGCATTTTCCTGAGTCGAAATTAATAAAGACTTTTTAATTGATGAATATGTTACTTGCCCTCAAGAAATTATGGAATAATCGAAGATGTCGTCATAATGTATGTGTTGACATCAGATCTAATCTCCTTAAGAGTCTACTCGCCCTAAATATATGCAGAAACTGTAAAGTCGCTGGAAGCATTTGTCAATGGCAAAAATACACATATATTTATATTCGAAAAAAAATTATAACCATATTGGAGTTCATAAAATATATGCGCGTTAGTGGTTGGAGTCTTTATTCAGTTAAAGGGATTCTGCCTATTGTCACTATGGCACTATAGATTACTAGTTTGCTCACTAATGTATGGTTGCCTGGGATGAGTTGTGATAAGAGAGATCACGACCAATACTGGCTACTGGCTTCTCGGCATATGGCGAGAAGATGTCACTAAGTTTTAAGACGATATAAAATCACTTGAAGAATTGACTAGAGAGATTGGTACCTTCTGACTTAACTATGTGTACCATTTAGGAAAAAATAGGATGATTAGAACGGAAGTAAATGTTGCCTCATGGCGTTGCATATCCTTTAAGATTAACTATCAAACTGGAGATATGTTAGCTGTAAGGGTATATGTATCCGGTCTGTGTTTGATTGGTCGCATCGCATCCGTTAATGTATATCGATGGGAGAGATAACATCCAGGGCGCATCGGATGTTCTAATCAGAACATACTAGTAGATTAGATTATTTAAACAGCAAGAGCAATTTGTCTCTCGATTAAAACTAGAATTCTTTAAATAACTGATACAGTTAAATCTCTCCAACGTTTCGGAAGAATGTGATAAAAGGATGAGAGAGGAATAGTTACAATGTTAAATTTCGCTCGCTTGTAGAATCATAAGTATATCAACAAACAGCATGACTCAAGTCTGTCGAAAACTTAGGGTCATCAGAAATACGAGGCCAAGATTAGGTTCTTAACTATGCAGGGCGCCATTACAATTTTCAATTCTTAAATTTTTAATGCTGATATGTTTTTAACATTTGACCCCTTATGTCATAAATGGCATTTTTACTACAGATCAGTATTTCTTCCTCAAAAACCGATTTAATGGGCTCCACCATGACAGGATAATTAGTAAAGTTTCATTTCATTGGTTGAAGAAGTTAGAAATTCTTGATTGATACTGATAGGTACGAACGTATTTATCGAGATGGTTGCAGCGCACTCATAGAACCTCTCGTGTAGCATTCACAGTTATATACTGATTCAATAAGTTTTTGCATCCTACATGGCGTAGAGTATCGTGATCAATGACAAGTTCATAGATGGTTCGGTCTGTAACATTCCTCCAATGATCCACTACAACAAATCCTTGAGTATGTGCATTAGGTCACCCTCTATAGGGTTGGACCACTATTCCAACTCAATATGGAGTAAAGCCAGTGCTTCATGGGGCACTTCATTATGTTAGCATAGATAGATATGCATACTAGATGGTATCATGATCGGTACAAGGTATCTAGAGGACATGTCCAAGGTGAATTTGAGACTAACTAATGCTTTAAAGAGACATTGAATCGCGTCGCCAAACGCATATTGCTTTACAGCGATGGTATGGGATTGTGGACAAGAAATGCTTAATTTGCTGAAGACATGTTATGCAAAATCTGTAATCATATTGAGTCATAAATGTGTGTACCTAGACATATTGATATGATTTCTTCAGGAAAATATACTTGGCGAACATAAATAACATATATAGCTTCTCAGTAGGACAGCTGATGGAAGGTGATAGTCTTCAGTGGTATGGCCTCGGCCAACGTGTACATAAGTCTATACCCACGTGGAAAATATTATCGAATATCCTCTATACTGACATGACTGACAATAGGAAACCAACTATGTCATAATATTCGATATATTGGTGGTGATAGCACGCTATTGGCAACTACTCACGCAATGGAAGAAGTGTAAAGGGTACTGGAAGCGGCAGTAGGTACCTTGACGTCTAAGTGCTTAATTTTTTGACAAAGTAATGTACACTGACCATGCAGTAACCTTGATTTACTTCTTTGTTATCTTCAGGTGCCAATAAAATTTGAAAATCAGGTGAATTCCAAACGAAACCAGGAGTACGCTTTAATCCCACAATTATGTACAGCTAATAATGCGAGAAGTACCAATCGGGCAATGTATTAATTATAACAACATAGGTACATAAGAAAATCCTTATGCGGAATAACTACCTGAACTCCTGACTAAAAAATTGTTCGTCCAAAGCATATAGTCAGATATGTAGTTCTAGAAAACTCCAATTCCAATAACAGTATAAAAGTGAACGTTTTTTGTGACTTGTATTCACATGCTTGCTATATAAGCTAGTAGTTAACTTGGCTATGATAGATGAAATTATCTTATTCGCTGTTATGGCAGCAGAAAACGGTACTGGAAGGGGACCAATCAATTCTGAAAGAGTTGCATATCTCACTCTTATTGGTATAAGATGTCGCTCATGCACTTGGATTCAGCAGACTTGCTGAGAGCTCCTTAGTGTACTAGCAGCGTTATAGCAACATTGGGTGAGCATTCAACTGTCATTTATGTATCTACTTCTGGGCGAGCTAATCCTTAAATAACTGGTTTTATTTACCAAGCGATTATAGTATGTTACTGGATTTATCTCAGGTACACATGCACTATAACAATTAACTGTAAGATGAAGGGCTGTGGCAATATTAGTATGCCTACTGGGTTAGTCACTCTATGAGCCCCAAGCCAAATAAACCATGCTTAGCACTTTACACTGTTTTACCAGTTAAAGGCAGATGTCCATCCATATATAGCGCATCTACAGACTTCCGCTCAGTGGTTAAAGCCAGATTAAAGATAAGAGCCTTACATGGGAAATGTTCATACAGGAGAAGCCAGAGTATAATTAAAAATTGTGAGGCGTCCAACGGGTCTGTCCAAGATAGAAATTAGCAGGTGCTACGCATGCCCGCAAAATTAATCTGGGTTGTGAACACACAGTTGGAATAAAGATTTAGGCATTCAATAAAATTTTTCATGTCAGTAAGGGAGATCTACAACTATACATGCATTGGGGCAAATGGTCGGCTCTACCTATTGTCATCTCATTTATTCTTTAGCAGTTGACTCATTTGACATTCCATTCTCATGATTGAATATTGTCATTCACTAGACCCCAGTTGTAGTTGGTTAGGTGACTGTTTCTTAAATATTATTTATAAGGTCTATTCCTAAGATACATCGCGGCTCCACAACATTCTGCCACATATTCCCTATTAACAAATGTAGGCTGCATTGTCTTGTTGTGAGGTCTATTGGATACATACGTTTGTGGAATAGCGATTTTAATCACTTATGGACTAGAAATTTCTGACGCATAACTGAAATATGGTTCTGTATAAGCCATAGTCTCGGTCCTCTGTGATGGAAGTTAGATATGAGTGTCTCTGCCTTGGGTAAAGTTATATTTTCCTCGGTTAGATTGGATCTTATTAACTTTGCCTTTCCTTCTGATGTCCACACTATGTGATCACGAGAGTCTTATGACACACATCTCTAAATGTCATGGTCGTAGTCCATAACTCATAATGGGAGTGAGTACCTTTATAGCTTGGTTTAGTTGTACCTCTTTATCCTTGGGTGAGCGACCTTGGTCTATTAATTTGTCTCAAGTATCTCCATCTACTGCCTCAAGGTCTTTCGGTTTTTCGTTCTTGATAAAATGAAATAAAAGCGGCAATAGTCAACATCAACCACCATTCCCCTTTTTTTCCCTTTCTTTTTTATCTCACCGGTGCTACTGACGATCAACACTCGGGGTATCGTAACATATAGATCAGTAATGAACTGTGTTAGGTGTTCGTACACATGTCCGGGACAATTCTAGATCCATCTTTTAGTTTAAGTAATATTTATTAATGAATGTATATAATTCTCCAAAGTAGCTTTCCTGCTAGGGCAGGTCTCAGGATGGATATTTAATCTACAGGATAATCCTGCTTCTGTAAGACTGTATTATATATAAGTAAATAGCAAATGTTCTCCTTCGTCAAACATATCGTAGTCGATAGCTTACTACCGCTGTCACAGAGTAATTTAAGCCTTGTAGAGCGTACAAAATCCCGCTGTTTAACAAAAACTCGCCTAATATTGTTGCACTCAATTGATAAACTTGGGGATCTTATATAATGAAATGAACCTTGAACTCCAATTAAAAGTTGTAAGAAACATATAGACAGAAGTTCTCGATTTGTTGGGTAGAAATTAGGAAATATAGTATCCCGGCTGTGTAGGTCACTGGGTTGCACTTGATGATGAGGTTTGGAGAGTCAGCGCAAACTCCACTATTTCGTAGAGGATGCACAGAACATCTATATTCTTTATGAAAATATCGCAAATATCTCTAATATCCATAGCAGTAGTTGCTTTCTGAAGAGCTGTTATGCTGCATGCTAATCTTAATTTTTCTTTGCTCATGCGGTCATACTTCTTTAGTTTTTCTAGCGCTAAGAGCTTGTGCAAGATCTTTTTCTTTGTCTTTCCGTCTTAATTATATCCAAGTATATACATTTTTGTCTCTAATATTGTCCTTCTCCACATTCTTGTGTCTTAGTTATTATCATCTTGTTATAATTGAAGGACGATTTTATATTCGCTGTTCTTGATGGATATTTCAATTCTTGCTTATAGCTAGTCAAAATTGTGCAAAGTAGAGTTAACGCTTTAGTTATCCGTCATCCGATTTTTTAATTTCAATCCTCAATTTCTATTACAGTCCTGAAAAGGAAGAATTGGGTTTCCTAAACAGAAACTACTTTCATGTGTCAAAATATATAGTGATAATTTTTAATTGTTGAAAACTATACAACAACTCAATATCCTATGTATGTATGTACATAACCCATTCAGGAGGAAAGAAATAAGTTTGATTGTGGTTAATATATATGGTGATATTGTTAATGATACTGTCAGTTGCTCAATAAATGTTGATTATGTTAAATGTACAAAAAAAATAATGCAAGAAATATTATGCCATGTATATCAATAGGAGTCCTCAGACAATTAGTACAGATGTGAAAAGATTGAAAGGCATTGGAGTGTCAATGACTATGATGATTAAATTGAGTATATTTTAAAATACAAACTCAGACTCAAAAATCAAATTATATTTTACTTAAATATAAGATGCAACAAAAAAATATATTCTATTATTAATAAACATGTAAAAAATAATTATTTATTTATTTAGTCACTACGCAATTGAATATCAAAACTAAAACGAATCCAACCGTCACATTATCTAAAAAAGGAGAGAAAGGTTTAGAAAGCAATATTCAAACATATGACAATGGCAGACCTTATATTCGAAAAAATCAAATAAACGTGGATAGCCTAAAGCACCAAACATATATACATCATGAAATTGAAATGTTTCAGACAATGCAAGTAAACAGGACAATTATTCACGTATGATGAGATCAAAGCGACTTGTTAAATTAACCAATTAAATGCAAAACTACTAATATAATCTTTAGAAAAATCATCCTTTCATATTTACTTCCAGAAGAATATGAAAAAAATTGATACCTAAAATAATTTTGGCGCATACTCATGATTCATATAGAATAGAAAAAA
This sequence comes from Oreohelix idahoensis, assembly GCA_024509875.1. Lineage (NCBI taxonomy): Eukaryota > Metazoa > Mollusca > Gastropoda > Stylommatophora > Oreohelicidae > Oreohelix > Oreohelix idahoensis. The sequence continues at coordinate 84,203 of JAMPIV010012662.1, forward strand.
AGAAAAATTGCAAAGATGGAAGCCCGCTAATGAAAGAAAAAAGACGACTTTAAAACACATAGCTTTTATAAATGTAGATATTATAGTATCGTAAAAAATTTGCAGACTATAGAAGTGTTTTTGGATCCATGAATCAAGGCGTAAATGTTAGTTTTAATGTATAGATATGAATCAGGGTAATAAATGAGCCAAATATAGATCCTAGAGTTATGAAATATTGGTAGCTTATTTTTTGTTCGTTTATTGGAATCCGAATAATATTTTATTTATATTCTAAATAATATAGGGTACTGTAAAAGTGATAGAATTTGATAATGTTTTATATTTCGTAAATGTACACGTTATGGTCCCTACAAAGCCTAACTCAAATCGTATTTTGGATAAATCAACAGATATTATCGTAGACCAACTATCGTTTGTCAATTTAGACACATAGGTCACTTGTTTACATAATCCTTGCGGTTTGAATACGATAAGAGCATCGTTTGTTGACTAACATACTACCAGTTCGACTGTACACGCTATTTAAAGGTCACAGGTTGCGGTGTATTTCCATTCAGTTGTTTTTCCCCCGCTTGTCAGTCGTCAACAAGTTAGGGCCTTTGTCATAAATAATAATACAGTCTAAATACTTTGAATCATTCAGTCATATACTTGAAGCATATGGCGTAATATATTACAGCCCTGCAATTGTGTACAGACGCCCTATGCTCTGCTATGTAGCTAGACATTTTTCATGGTGATTCCTGTTATTCGATCACGTTGTTATCTCTACATATTCTTATATAAATACATTGTGTGAGCCTCTATGTCGCACAATAGTTCATGAGATGCTCTGGTCGGCGATGTTAAGTAAGTGATAGCATCGAAGCACTTGCTGAGTATACTGGACAGATGCACTTCTACGTACGATCGTTGATTGAACCATGTACTGGTCCATTTACTCACATCGTCTCGTGCTAACATCTCTTACATGAGAACCTCAGCATAGTGGTCGCGTAACCAACTGTTCTCTTGCCTTCTGCTATCATTGTCCGTAAGCAAGATATATTTTTGGGATCCCGTTCTGCGACCACATAATCCATGCGGCGATAACATGGCACACAGCCAGCGCTAGTTCTGGCAGAGCTTTGTCTAAGAAGCGGTGAATACAACAATTTGAATGGCCAGTAAACTGTGACTCCATAACTACATAGAACAATTTGTCAACTTTTTCATTCCTATCCTGATAGATTACCGAGGATGCGGATCGATTATCATGACACCGAATCATTCGGAAGGTTTATTGAGCATATCTTTTCTTGCTTAGCATTGGTAGTCACACGGTACTCGGCTGCCATATTTGGAGGGTGTAGCTGGTTGTCAGCTGGCATAAGATATGACCGCAGCTTTGGTCTAATACTTGTGGTCTTAGGAGTTTACCCAACACCTTTGTTTCTCTAGATGACAGTCATCTCAGAGCGGCAAAGGTTGATGCGAAGTTTTGAGGGATCGAAGGCCCTCTGTAGATGTTCTGTCAACCTTTTCATCATGTGAGTAGTCCAGGTCATCGATGGTGACTCCTAGACAGTCAGTAAGTGATTACCTGGCTGCAATCACTCGGCTCCAACTACTTAGTGTTCAGATAGTGTCTTACTGGAGATTGCATTTTCATATACCTGTTACTCAGCACTGGTTTCATTATTGTGTTTACTTTTGACAGTACAGTCCGAAGTGAATAATAAGTCTTCAAGCATAGGACACATGCATAGTGAAGATGATTCCATCAAGCTATGAATGCGTCTCATAGTTGGCCTTTGAAGTGACGTCTTCCGCATTCTGCATCAAATAATGCAGAACTTGTATATAGTTACTTAGTAGGTTGATGCCCGCTTCTAGACTTAGATCTGTTTTTGCCACATTAAGGCCTTAGAAAGATATGAACCTAAAGTCTGGCTCCATACCTGACATCGTGTAGAAACGAATGGCAACCACTAAACTTAAATGCATGGAGCATAGTGGGAGGAACTGCATATGTCTTAATTAGTAGTTGTAAGTGGTGGAACTTTTATTGTCGCGTTGAGATTGGCTGGTTTCACTCGCAGTTTTAGTATGCATATATGTGGGAGTTTGTTTGCAAGAAAGTTTTTATTTTAAACGTAAATATAAGCACACAAATTGATATTCAGAGGAAAGCAATTCAACATCCTGCATTTTATCTCTAGTTGCATTTAATGTGAATCTGGTATAAGTGGGGTGGGGGGGGGGGGGGGGGGGGGGGGGGGGGGGGGGGGGGGGGGGGATCCACTTGGTGATATTTATATGGGTGATATATGATATTTATTCAGTGGATACTGTAAATCTAGAAGCGCCGAGGGTATTATATGTAAAGATGATTATTGTAATAATTTGGCTTTGCCATTTCTGTTGAAAATCCATCTGTATATAAGGTGGGAAAATGGAGTGAGTGTGATTCGTTGGTGGTTTAATTTTATATTTTCGTGACCTTATTCATGCCAGTTTGTGGTGTAAGAAATTCGACGTACAATTGTTTTATGTAAATTAGTCGTGCAACTCTTTTCTGTTGTTTGGGTAGATAGCTATGTTAAATGAGTCCAGTGGTTCTGGGCTAAAATTATGTGCTCGTAGGAACTGATTTAAAAATTTAATTCACTTAGGTTACATCTTATACAGTTTACATTTCTGTGAAACACATCTCATTTACTCACAGATGAAAGTAACAAAAAATAGTTGTGTGATACGTCATTTGTTAATATAGTTAATAATATAACATGACGATAGCCGCAACAAACCGTAAACTAGTTGCAAGGAATCGCCGGTTCGATTACCCATTGATTGTGCACGTTTTTATATTAGGCAGTACAATACTAAGAATCCAATAATACTCTGATTTAATAACTGAGATCGCATATATAAATTGTAACGCATCAGTGTTTTCACTGTGTACAACGAGGTTATGAAATGTAGTTAATAAATTGTCATTTTTAAATTATATTTTACTCTTACGTCCATGTGTACAATGACAATCTCGGGTAATACATGTACAACTAAGGGTCTATCCATCACTCATACATGTCCCAACATAGATCCACCACATCTGTGTTTTTTGCAGCGCATTACGCTGCTAGGTACCACTCATAGTTGTACCACCGCTTCGCACGGCTCGCTATAGGAAACTACAGCTTCGTTCTTCTTTTTACCTTGCCTTGTTAGCGAAAAAACTTAACATCCAAAGACATAGTCTCATTTCACGTGAACCCATCAGAGTGTGTATTTCGTGTAATGCTCAATGTAGTGAAGTTGAATAGATGCAATACAAAGACTGTAGGCGTAATATTTTTTCATTTTTTAATAGAGCATTTTCTTACGATCACATGAAGGACAATGTGAACAGATGAGAGTATTTTGTTTCTTCGAAGTCTGGGCAGTATTGTGGAAGCCTGATTAGTTTGATCAATCGACTCTAGAATAGTGGTGATCTTTCTGCATACGAAGACTTAAGATTTGAAGGGAACGATAGAATATGTAAGTTGTCGCTAACCCAGTCGATATTGTATTGACACTGCGCACGTATAGAAATCACCAAACCCTGTACAATTTTAGGGCAGTAAGCGTCCTTGAAGATATCGCGTAAGCGGGTCACGAACCAATCTGACTCTTGAACTTTGACTCCACTTCCACTAGAATGGTTAAAATGGAACTATGAGCTCTAATCACTTACTATCGTAGAAGAAATGAATTACGATCGAGGGAAGCAAGTCCCTCCAATTGGATTTTAAGTATTTTTGCTATATATTAGACGATTTGTGCCATGCCCAAAGTCTGTAGGATATAGCAGTTTCAGATTGGAGATGGTTAGTAAACAGAAGGCCTCTATTTACCCATCCTTTGTCAATGTTTTTCGTGTATGTCTTTCGTTGTGGATTATTATAATATTTAATTAATAGCAAGTTTTGTAGGAGCAAAAGGTCCTATAAGATCTTCCACTTACAATGTATTTTATGACTTGCGACCATTGCAATGAGCTCATTGAGAATTATACAATCTTACCACTGATAGAATGTCAACGTTTAGAATAGAATGGGTCAATATACACGTCCCTCATTCTCTTTTAATGTCATTTCTCATGCTTGGTAATACCGGAATTATTACCCGACTTTATCATCATCTCAGTCAGCCGTTTGCTGACATTTGTGGAGATGTGATTTGATTAAAGAATCCATAACATCCATCTCCAAGAATTTAATCTCAATTTTTTAATCAGACATGCAATAATTTTTAGTAGTCCATGACCCCATTTCGAATATCTTGATATCCCCCCCCCCCGTCTATTGTTACATAATCCAGTCAATGTAATCACCCGTAAGAATAAATAATTTGTTAATACTTTTATAATAACGACTAGGTTGTTCAGTCCCTAGTAATTGGGCCAATTGCATACTACTTAGTCTGGAGTTTGACTTATAGCACAGAATACAAATATCTTGAGATAAACTTATTTATCTTTTGCTCATGATAACCTTTGATCAGACAAAAACTGTAGTTTAAGCTAGAAACATGTCATCACATCTATTAATTCTGTTTTTACTACGCATAACATCATCACTGATACCAGATACACAACTATGTAAGCAATGGTCGGCACAAGTTGAGTGTTTTGGAACATAGAAAAATAGTAACTCAAAGTAACGTCCCGTGAGATATCGGAAATTTTGTTCAACTACAAAGTTTTGGTTTGTTTTCGAAATGACTTACTTTGAACTTTCAATAGTTTGAAATACTTTCCCTCTAAAAACTTGACCATAAAAACTAGTGTGAACAGGTTGTCCTAATATCTTCTCATAAACTTAAACGGTTACCAGTTTTTTTTTTAATAAGCGTACGGATAAAGAATCGCTTTTGTTCAAACGCAACTAACTGTCATTAGTTTACAATGAATGACCGAACTACGTTGGACCAACTTGCCATCACTTCATTTCAGTAACAACACAATAATTACGGTGTGAGCAGTGTCCCTATAGACCCGAAAGCGTATGAAAATTTGATAGTTATAACCAAACTGCTTTCCCTAATTTACCCGGTAGTCGTAATGGATACTTATTTTCTTTTTTATTGCACGTATGATGGATATAGTAGTAACGTTAAAAGTTGCGCTTATTCGTTCTAAATTTTTTACGTTTTAGCATGTGCCTGTTTGATGATCCTATAATCATCCCAATCTCTTCAATATACATTTGTAATGGTGACGCAAATACATTCTAATGACTTGTATATTCACGTCGTGGGAAGGGTTGGGAGGTCAAAATTATGCCAATAAACGGGGACGGTTCATAAGGATTAAATCTCGTTGATACCGATTCGGGCATAATTTTGTCAGATGTAATATTGTTAGGTTTGTGATTTTATTACCGCTTTCTAATTGAGCGATTAAAATTTTCTCGGTATTCCAGGATAGAACGTCCATGCTGTTGTTCCCGTTCAGCTTACTTTGTTTCTTAGCCTGCTTAGTAATGGTTTAATGATGTTCCGTCATTTGTTAAATATACGCTGGTGTGATCATCAAATTCATGTGAAGAAATGGAAAGCCTTTTACTGCAGTAAACTAGCACAGATACTGACCATAGATTTCTATAACAGACAACCTGTCATATGTCTATCAGATACTCTGACACTAACACTTGTTTCTCACATCTGATACAGGTTACATACATACATATCACCCACATACAGATAGCGTACAGTGGTACTACGATATACCGATGCAGTACAGTGGTTGTAATTATATTATGATATTTAGACATCGCTGTGAATGTTTCATCAGAATTCCTACACTAACAGTATGACATACAAGTCTGTCGGTATCTAAGGTTATGACGAAAGTACTAATTCCCAAGATTGGTTCCTAAACTATGACGGTCGATCTATCCAATACAATAACGCACAAGAATTGTAATTTATCGAGAATTTATGTGATAATATGTGTTTTAAATTCGCTGCCACCTTATGTTAATTTGAACTACTGCATCATTATTCATTATCAGTATTTCGTAAATAATCAAACTACCTTATAAAGAGGGACCCTCTGAAATGAGTTCATTTTGCAGTTTTTTTTCCGATTGGTTGGTCTGGAAAACGATGGTTGAATAATAATTGTTTATAACTGATTTCTGGAATAAAGTTCGTAATTTTAATGGCATACATAGATGATGCCGGTATTGCATGCGCTACTACTAGACACTCCTTTACTCGAAGATTTTCAGTATCTCATTACCGTAAGGGTCTCGAATCTATGAGGTACCAAAGCGAGATCACATAGGCGTTTGTCTGACAGATCAAATAAGTACATTGATTGGCAACTAGATCATGGTAAAAAGGGTACACCCAGTGATATCATCATCGCCTCACTGATTACCAAACTATCTATAATACTAGTAGTGTTATGAGACTTTGGACTCTCTCTAGCGGTATTGGCAACAATTATGTCATCCTAATCTAACATGGCGAAAATAGCTCGGGTAGTGCTATTATAGGCGGTCATCTTCTATGTAAGCATGAATATAGACTACGTTCTTCAGGGAATCATAGCAGGTACCAGTCTAAGAGGAACATGTCTCCCCCGGGTGAATCGCTTATGCTAACAATAGCTTCAAGAAGACAATTGAATTAGCTCCGACATTACGCAAATTGGCTTTAAGGATGATTTGGGATTGTGAACGTATGCTTTATTGCTAACATGTTCTCAATATTCTATCTTAATTTAAGAAGACAATATAATTGAGTATCCACGTTTGATAAGTTTTTCAAAAGGATTTAACTATGCTCGACCAATTAATAACATATAAATATAAAGCATCAGAAGACAGCTGCTGTGGTGATAGTCTCTCTGCGCTATGGCTATAAAAATGTGCAAAGTGTACTCATGAGTCTCTAAGTACAAGTCTAGAGATTAAAATTTTCGATTTCAGTTATATATGAACAAATGAATGACTTGGGCACCCACAACTACTGTTCATTATTAGCATATTCTTGGATGCATGTTAGAGCAGTAAAATAGGATCATTTAACGTGGTCTTGTATGGCGTTCTAGCATCGCATGTGGTGTCGTTTGCCACCTCTCGTGCTTCCTTTTGAAAAGTATGTACCATGTACATGCTGTTTACTAACGTCTTGTTCATTAATTTTGGTAAATTACAAAGGGCCTATTATAAATTTGAGGTGACAACGAATCTCAACCAGCTGTACGATTATTCCACCACCATCTGAAAAAGCTAAAAGAATGAAGTTAACAAATGGGCAAGTCACTTCTAGACAATAGCTAGGTAATCTATATTAAATATATTTGGCTATACAAATAACTGTCAATTCTGGACATATAAATACATAGTGTAATAGATTATGTACAGTACTGATGTTATTGTAATATTAAAACAGTAACAGTGGAAGTTTTTGTCTTCTTCTCATCAATGATGGCTCTCTCTGATAAGAGCAATTCATTGAGATTGCCAAGCAATAAATCTTCACTCGCTGTTTGCTTGCTGAACGAACTGAGGGGTGATAAAATTACTGATAACTTTATGAAGAGTTGCTATTCTCTACAGTAAATGGTATAGTCCTGCTTGCCTTGGTAATTCGAGTTCAGCTTGATGAGGAACCTGATGGACCTACACTTGCGGTTAGCACATAATTGGTAACTGAAGAATTCAACACAGTGGTCATGTATCTTCATCTGTGGAGACTATCCTATATATATATAATCCTGTGTATTAATTAACATTCCCCTGGATACATGTCTCGTTTACTAGGTGGTAATATAAGTGGTCAACATGCCCTTACTACATTAAATCCTGATTTAAGAGGAGTTGTGAGACAATATCTTTCGTGTCTGCAACTGAAATTGGATAAACTCTCTATAACTACCAGATACCAAAAATGTTATGCTACTTCACTATGTATTTGTACCTACCATGAGTAAAGATGATTTCTAATCCAATTAGTCGACTCTTAGGACTACGATCAGTGGTACATAAATAAGACACAAAAAAAGAATCTTCGAAAGGACACTTAACAATTGCATGTATTTACAAATGAGAAGAGATACGCAAGTTAATAATACATAGTGCAGCGCAGTAACCACAACGTTCTCGCAAAGAAATGCAGCATTTGAACCTTGGTGTATGAGCATGCCCGACAATTTTTATACTTCACGAGGATGGCAGATACCACAGGTTGCGATCTAATGTTTTTTGATAATCTCACCCATAACAATTTTCATATTTCCTTGTGAAATAGCTTACAATAGACATGCATTGGCCCCGTATGTGTCGCAGTCTCTCTTATCATACATTCTTCTGATTAGAACATCGTGTTTTAACATTGCATTAAACCTTTACATTGATTGCTTATGATCATTATGAACACTGTGTTTGTTTATCGGTAGCTTGTTGCCATGTAATATTTATTATAAGGTCTTTTCATAGCATAATTAGACACTCAAAACCATCTGCAACTAAATTCCTATATACACCTGATAGGATGCCATTGTCTATGTGTGGGTCATCTATGATCCATCCGATTTTGTGTGATGCATGATTTCATCATTAAACGGCTAGAGAAATTCTGCGCCAACTGACCTTGGTTTTCTGAATAAACCATGTAGTCTCGACTCTGCTGGGAACGTTAGATGGTATGACCTCTGCCATTGGGAAGTTATATTTCCTTCACAGGTAGTTGGAATCTATAACTTTGCCTTACTATGCTAGTTCCACATCTCTGTGATACGTGAGTACTATGATCCACACATCTCTTAATAGTCAAATGAACGAGTCAAAACATAATGGGAGTTGCGTCCATTAATTTTGAGTTGGTTTGTGACCTCATTTATATGGAGTGAGCTGTCTATAATTGTCATCCAAGCTTATATCTCAATTGCCATAAAGGATCGTTCCGGTTTTTCCTTTCTTGTAAACAAAAGTTGAAGCTCAGATCGGTTGATACTCGAAAGTGTGATAACATGACAGCAACAGACACCTTGTTCTCACGTAACATTAAGAATCAAACGTATGCCAAGTGTAGGTATTATCAATTCCGGAACACAAATTCTATCATTCTTTTAGAATATAATTTTAATTAATAGCAAAGTATAATTTCAATACCAAAAGTCAAAGTCTTTCCTGACGTGAGAAGACTGGAATGAAATTTATAACGGAAATATTCATAGCTACTGTATAGATGAAAAATTTACGTAGCATGCTATCCCGTTGTAAACAAATCGTACGTAGTCTTTTTCTACTACCACGCACACTGTCACAGTGAAAAATATAAAGTTCCTGTCTAGAGCAGTCGCCTGTTACAAAATAGCCATATGTTGCCACTTAACCTTGACCCTTGGGGATCTTTGAATGCACATGAATTGAGATCAAAAACGTTTGGTATAGAACCTTGAAATATTCTAACGCCAGTCCGATTTCGTTGGATTAGATAAATTAGGCCCTATAGTACTCTATCCTGAGTTCGATAGATGGTCTTAAGGTGCACTAAGATGTTGATGTTGGGAGCGTCATATCTCCTCACTTTTTTTTACTATTAAGGGCAGACAGCAACATGAGAATGTATTTCCCTTGTTTATGAAATAAGCATTCTTCTCTATTCTCCAATATCAGATTGCTTTCTGTTGCTCTAGTTGCAGGCAGATATTCTTATATTTTTTCACTTGCTCAGAGTAATTCTTTTAAGATTTATTCTTGCGCAAAGGCTTCTGCAACGAATTCTTTTTCTTTCTATTATTACTTGCTTATTTCTCTTCCAATTTCTCTCTTGTGTTTTATATAACCTATGTTACTTCTCCAAATATTGTGTCTTTTATCTTCTACCATCATGTTACCTAAATTGTTAGTCGTTTTAATTAGCTAGTCTCCAATTCAGTCTTTTCAATTTTCTTGCATATATACGATTGTCAATATTTGATTGTCTTTAACAATGTAGACAAACTGCTCTCTAAGTTCCCCGCTCCTCGATTTATTAAGATATTTTTCCCAATTTCTATAATAGTCCTGAAAGGCAGACATGGGTTCCTACAGCAAACTACAATTTCTGTGCAAAAATAATTAGTGTTATGATTCTTATGATGGAAACATATACAAACTCAATAACTATGTCAGTCGTACAAACCACCAAGTGACATATATTAGATATGTGTTAAAATCATTGGGGTTATTGTTAATGTATACTCGTAGTGTCATACTCACTGATTTTAACTAAACGGAAAAATAATTTAGCAACAAATTATGCCATGTTACATCTAGTGGAGTCCAGAAACAAATGTACAATGATAAGAAGTGAAGCTATGTGATGTCAATGTACCAAATGATGAATGATGGTTCTTATTTTTCAAAAATACCTACAATACTCAATAAAGTAACAATTTAATAATTAGAACATTAAATTAAGCTCATACATAAACTAATATTCTCTCTTTTAACATGTAAAAAAAAAATTTTATTATTATTTTGGACAATTAACAAAGATAATATTGTATATAACCTACCTAAAACGAAAAATAACGTCACCTTACTAACTAAAGGAGTAGTAACGGTATAGGAAAGCAACTATTTCAACAACTGCTCAATTGTTGTTATACATATATACGAATATAAAATACACAAACATTTGATAACCTACTCGCCAATCATCCTAAAACATAAAAATGATAATGTTACGCAATGCAGTATATGGACATCATACTGTAAATGATTGCGTTTCAAAAGAGCCATAAGAAATAGTCAATTAAATGCAAAACCTCTAATAATAATCCCTATAAGAAAAGATTTACCTTTCTTCATAACTTAAGTACGATGGAAATGAAAAAAAAAATGATAACATAAAAAAAAAATTTCAGGCAAACATTACTGACAATATACGAATAAGAATAAAAATATAGAAAATTAGATATGAAGCACAAGACGCTATTTAACTTGTCTTTTTAAAATGAAGATAAACGTATCGTAAATAATGATAGACTAAAGTGTTTATGGTGACTGTAACAATGGCGTTATTATTAGTTTATACTGTCTCTGCATGAAATCAGGCAAAAAAAACTGAGCCAAAATAAGAAAATATAGTATCTGGTAAAAACTTTGTTTTATAAATTGTCGCTATGGTAACGAAAATAACCTATTTTATTTTTTTCCTTAAATAATAAGGTCCAGTTAATGTTTATTTTAATAGAATTTATAAAATAGTTAGTACTATAGTATGGTATCCTGAAAATGCCTTCTATGTTTTTGAGAAAAAAAATTCGCGTTACTTAGTTATTGTCTTTAATTTGTAACATATCAATCGAAATCGATAAGTGATGAATATTGTTTGGACCTTAAATTCCTGCTGCCGTTAATAGAGTCACGGAGGCCGTAGGCTAATTTGGCCGAGTGATCGAAGACAGTTTCGCTTTGTTTCGGTGAAAACTTTATTTACGCGATGGTGGTTTCTACCGCACAGTTTTATTGACTAAAGGGGTTTATTCGTTAGTTTGTCACTCGGAAAAGTTTATTTTCCCGAACAAAATGCCCATTGATATATTCAGCGACAAAGCACTTCTAAATCACGCTTTTAAATCACGCATTCGCCTGTATAAGTGCATATGGATTGATCCTCCTATGTGTTTCTTGTCACTATTTATTTACGTTAATTTGATTTAGCATATGCCATGATTAGTTAAACTTGTGTGCATAATAATTAATTCAGGCATTGTAAACTAAAAAATTTAGAGGCAAGGCTTGGCTTTCACATCTTGTTGAAAACCCTATCGTCGAAGGCGTGGTGTAGTGGTAGGAGTGCATTATTTATAATTTAGTCGCTAGAAGTATTCTTGGCCTTTTGACGTTTGCACGAAATCGTTACTATTGTGTTCACAAATATTGGTCAGTAATGTATATGTCCAGGGGTTACTATCTTTATAGTGCCTGGCGTATGTAAAAAATAAACAATTTTATTATTAGTAATTAAACTAATATGACTTTGTGCACACATATCTATTGTCTCCAATAGAATAGTCTAGTCTCTTATAGAGATGAGTGACGTGTTAGTGGTTAAACATATTTATGTACAAATGATCGAAGATATCTTCAATTTTGATCACATTGATTGTGCGTTCAGGCAAAAATTAACAAATATCAAATGTTAAATAAAAGATCATCAATATATAAATTCAGGACAATCACTTTTCTATGGAACAATTTTGAATCGGTAATATTGATGCCATACATTATAAGTTAAAGACATTCCTTGTATAAAAAAACCAGCGAAATATCACACTCTTGGGTTAATAACACTCCAAATAGCCACCATCTTAAATAACATCGGCTGCACGCCTAAAGGGCCAATATGGATCAAAATCAATGTGCCATCTCAGCTTAGACGTGCCTAATCTCTCTCTGTCGTTTTTTTTCTACCCCTCGCATTGTATTAGCACTCAAAACATTCCCCAGCCACCTAAGTGTCTCAGACACGTGCACATAGAGTGGCTATATTGGGTAGACAGTGGCAAAATGACCTCATGTTGCCAAAACTCAGGCGTTTAAAATTAATGCTTTTTCTAATTACAAAAACCTGATCCGTGGAAGTATTTTGTTTATAGATTCGGCATAGTACTGTGGAAGCATAGATCGTTTCGATTAACAGTATATTTGAGGTTATTTAGGTCCGAAGCCTTTATTGGAAGAGGATAATAGTATTTGTAAGTTGTTAAGATGTCGACACAGAACATTCTAGTTTGATTAGATATTCTCGTAAACCTGTAATTTTAGAGCGACTACTTGAGTGTAATATCTAGATAAGGGAATAAATCATTTTGCTATTGTTATTCCTAGATTGGTTCTCATTAATGGATCTGATGTGCTCTATAATTAGTTCGTAGTACAGTAGTATACCTTACGAGGGCAGATTGCAATAAGCAAAGATTATGGATTTTATTATTTATGTATAACTAAGTGACGTCTAGTCGCCACAAATTACATGCAAATGTCGATGGACTATTGTAGTTATGAAGGTCGAGGCTTAGTTCTAAGAATGGACTAATTTCCCTACGTTTGTTATTTATAGTGTTATAGAACATTTGTATTGGTTATATAAAATTTTATAAAGTATTATGTAAGGAGATAGTCTGGTGACACATTTCATACTATGTATTTTAATGGAAAATGCAGTCATACTTCGAAGCAGTATGAATCTGTTATTAACACATGTTAGAATTGTCATTGGAAAGTAGCATCAAGATGGTCAAAGGAAATTCACTCTTAATGTTATCTCTGATGGTATAAACACAAATCGGTTAATGTTATGTGATTACTAGTAACTGTGCGACTATATGAGGTCTATGTTTGTTAAAGAGATTATCTAAAATAGAATTTAAATAGAGATTTCCTCTTATCAGAAACTAATGATATAGTAATGACATATCGCATCTTAAAATGATCGTCACTGTTTTTCAACTCAGTCTGTATCTCGTATGATTATTATTATGTAATTTATATCAAAAGAATATGTGTCACTGCTCCTGAATGGCTATATATGCCGACTACTTGTTGGAGTTGGCTATGAAAGATCATTTTGACATTTTCATTGAAACACATCATTAGCGTGTTTAAGCTTTAGAACAATTGAACACACTAACATATATCACTAGCTTAAATTACATCTTCACAAATGAACCCAAAAAACTGGGGTTGAAGTTTGGTATGACTTGTTGGCCTACTCTTGCCAAACGAGTCATTTGTAATTCGACAATCACGTTGATATTACTTGACTGTGTGAGTAGAAATTGACTTGCATAGGGGTTCAGGCTATAGTGGTTAATTGCAACTCTGAAAGTCAGTTCTTGCACTTTGTCATGCTTATTGTTCAATGGCAGCATTTAAATACTTTACAAGTAATGGTAAATCAGTTAAGTTTGAACATCATTTCTTATTTTATTATGTAGCTGGATTGCTCTGCACAAGTTGATGTTGTCTGGTGAAACTGGAATGGTTTTATTAGGTGATCACAGAGTCGAGTACGATGTAATATGCTGGTGAATCTATTAAGATGTAAATTCTGTCTTCCTGTTCTTAGCATTTGATCTGTTTTTGTCTTGTTAGGCCCTGTGGTTGTAGGTTAGTGACAATTTGGAACTGGAATGCATGTTTAAACTAAGACTGATAATTAAACGTCTTTTTATTGGTTTATGACATGCTGTGGGTAGACCGGGGCTAGCTTGACACCTAGTTTGAAGATGACCTGAAGATTTCCTCATACTACATTAACTTTTGCTGTTTTTTTTATAGATTGCACTAGCGTCTGATTTGTTCACTGACCTAATAAGAATGTAGTCATTTATATACATGCCATCTTCGTTTTATATTTTCATATTGGTACCAGCTTTTTACCCTAGAAAAAAGTGAGTAGCCAGTGGACATAAGGGTTTAAATCTTTTTCCGTAATTATATCCAGGTGAACTTGGTCGGCATAAATTGACACTTATCTCTAATGGTCTGCCTCACAAAACACAGGATGATTTGGTCATTTTATCAATGTTGAGTTGTTTTTTTTCTTCTGAGATACAGGAAAATGATTTCATATTTTCAGGCTACTGTCTCCTTAATGCACCCAATCTGAATTTAAGCGTCTATGATATCAGTTGCTGAATTGGCTGAATCTAAAACTACTCAAAGAAGAGAATATGTCCACTTGTTGAAGTTTGATAAATTTGAATGTTAATAATATGGTGGACTTTGCTAATGAAAATATAGTCAAATATAATCTACTGCTCGCTTAGGAGTTTCTTTCATTTGGGTCCACAATGACATTATCTGCAGTCAATATTCATGCTTGAGTCTCATAGTAGTGTTTGTTTAAAAAAAAAAAATAGGGGGTGTGACACAATATAAACTATATGGAGTTGGCCTAAGCAATGTTTATTTACCTTTTCAAGATTTCTAAAACGCAGACATTATACAGTTCAAAACAATATTCTAACTTGATCAATAAGGTAATTTAATATATAGTATTTGGAGGGTTAATAATTATGCATACAATGCCCCACTCACTTAAAGGGTTTACCCCAATAATCTGTAGGAAAGGGTTAGTTTGGTTTGCGAATTTCAGATGTGTACGGGCCGAGTACAACGGGTCTTTGTACGGGTTTTTCGCATTAACTTATTAACCATTTATGCTCCATTATGAAGGGTAAGCCATACGGAATAATCTGTAAATTTTTGTCGCTGTGACCGTTTCCGTGTACGTCCAAGGAAATAGTGCGATACCTCGTTCCATAAACATTATAAATCCGTAGTCCTATTTTAAAAGCACCAGAAATTCTTATGTTTACAATCGTATCGGCAATGGGCTGGGAATATATCGGTTTCTGAATTGAATAAGCTGGCCACTAAGCTTGAAACGAACAAAAATATTTTTCTGCTAGCGAATACGTAGAACTGATAATAGTGATTTTACAAATATGCGAAAAGTTACAAACATGGACGCTGCCATACCGCCGATCTTACAACATTTTGTGGAAAATAAGAGCACGGAAAAAATTCTTGTTTGAGTTGAATTTATTCAAATTGAATGATTCTGACAACTTCTTTTTAATGTGATTCTGGTATTCTTTACATTTATTGCAGTACGAGTATGTTTTATTTTTGTATTTTCGTAACATGTAGAGTTAAGGTTGAGTGTTAGGTTGTTCGGTAGAAAGTGGCGTTATAGAAATGTATATTTTGAATAATATTTCAAAAACATATTATGGGTTTTAGGCCTAATTTCGGAATGACGTAGCAGAATGCTATGCATGTATTTTGTACAATTTAGAGTTAGGATTAGGGTTAAAGGTTGGGGTTAGGTTAAACCAATATATTAATTGTACGATATTACTTGAGAGTAGTGCATTTCGGCGACCGTCATTCCGATATGATCCAAAATTTTTAGAATATGATAAAATAACCCACAAAGCAAAGGCACATTTGACATCTTAACCAGGTCTGTTGAAAAGTTTATTTTGGAGGTTATTCTATTATTAGTTTTAAATTTCGTTTCTTTTAAATATACAATGTGATTTTGGCCTCATGGGTGATACTCATCTAAGGTATATCCAATGATTTATATTTATTAAACTTTATTTTTAATGAATATCATTCGGGGGGGGGGGGGGGGTGGGGATACTTAAATTTTTATTTTTTTTTAACGGCTATTCCAATTTTTTATTTTTTTTGGGAAAAAAAAAAAAAAAAAACTATAATTGGACTAGGGGGAAAAATCTTTGCTAGCTTAATATTTATATATATTTTTTCTGATTGGGGACCCGGTTACCTAAAACATTAAAGCTATTAAGGTCTCTATAAAAAAAAAAAAACCCATTAAAAAAAGGCTACTTTAAGGCCACTAAAAATGTTTATTTGTTGTTGGGTTGTGGTGGGTTTTGTTTTTTAAAAAAATTTTTTTAAAATTTATTTAAATTTTTTTGAAATAATTGTTTAAAAAAGTCGGCAATTATTACCCCACTATTTAATGTTTTTAATTTAAAAGTGATTTGAAAAATATGTGCCTATTTTTCACACCCCCTGGGGCATTTTTGCATAGTTGACTGGAAAAATGTAAAAAAAGTAGGCCAGGGGGGTAGGGGGCCTGTACATTGGGGAAGCTAATAAACCCGTTTAACAGCGGGTTATGGGTTTGTTTTTCCTTTTTTTTGTAATTTCCACATTATTTTTTTCTAATTTTTTTTTTAATTCCATTACTAAAATGTTGGTGCCAAAATGAAAATGGGTTTGTTGGGTACATGGGTTTTTCCTGTGGGGGGGGGTCTTTTGGGGGCATAGGGTAAACCTAGTGAAAGGCCCACCATTTTTTTTCCTAGCAAGGGGTTTTTCCCCCCCCCCTGGGCCTAAAAATTATATTTTTTTTTATAAAACCGTTGGATCTCATAACCAAGTTTCAAATCAAACAGCTGGGTTTTTGTTGATCCCAAAGGGGTTAAAAATTAAAATGTAAATAGGCTTTAAAAAATGTGGCTTTAAAAAGTGGGGAAAGTGGGTTTAAATTTTTTGGGGATAAACGGGGAATCTTATTTAACAAAGGGTTTTATCACCCCATTTGTTTAAATCCTTTTTTTTGGGGGGCCTTTTCGAAGTCCCAGATACCTTTTGGGCAACATTAAATAAATTTTTCCCCCCCCCCCCCTTAGGTTCCCGTGTTCACGCCAAAGGACCGAATAGAAAAATCCAGCCAAATGGAAATCTAATGAGCCGATAGAAGGTCTGGGCTCAGAGGAAATACATTGTTCGTGTAACTTCCCCCGCAATATTGGGCAGTTAGGATTTTACGGTAAATGTAGTCGGAGGCCTTTTTTAACTTTTTGTTTTTTACATTATCATTAGATTGTTTTTATTTTTTTTTTCAACCTAAATTTTTTTGGGGGGGGGTTGGGGAACACACTTTTTTATGTTTTTTTTTTAGCCCCCACCTTTCCATATTCACCTATTGAATTGTGCAGATAAAGTGTGCACCTTAAATCTCCACCATTTCATGGTCCCGTTTGGTAACGAGTGGGTTTTCGACGCTAACCCCGTCACCCAAACGCAGTTTTTCGATTATTTATTTGTTATTCCAGTTGTTTAACTACCGTTTAATGGTAAAATTTTAAGCTTTTTAGCAATTTTTTTCCCCCCCAGGATTTTCAAGGACGTGGGATCTTTTTTATTTCTCAATGGTTTCCAGGTTTTCTGAGAAAAATGGTTTTTAAAAAATAAAAACCCGGGGGTATCCAACTATTACAGTACGGATGAGATCTAAGAAAGGGATTGTTGTTTTTTAGCACCTGACCCACCCGCCAAAAATAATTATTTTTTTTTCTCATTATTTTTTTTTTCCCAAATGTGGGGGGGGAAAAAGATTACAGTTGAACCCTTTTGGAGGAAACTTTTAAGGTTAACTTAATACGCCTTGACATAGCCCTTGGGCCGTTTCTTTTTTCATTTGCAGAGGGTTGGTATTTGGATTAATTTTTTCTTTTTTTTATTTATTTTCACATGTATTGGGTTTTACCCATTACCCGGAATTTCATTTCAGGGTTTTTACTATAATTTTTTATTTTTATTTGTGGGTATTCTGGATCCCCCCCTTCCCAAAAACGGTGCGATTTTGCCCTAGCCTGTCCCCCCCCCCATTGTGGGTGAAATGGGGGATTGGATAGCAGCTTGGTTGAGGATTCGACCGATTGTGCTTAATTGGCTTTTAAACGTAGCTTATCAAGACCCTTTGCCTACCGTGGGTTTTATGGATGTGGGTTGATTTATGGGGGGGTTTTTTTTGGGGGGGTAGTTTCCCGTAGGGAATAATAGGGTTTCATTTCATTGGGGTTATGGTAAAAGTCGGGGGCAGATGGTGGGGTTTGGAATTTTTTGGGTCTGAGTATCAAATTTGGGGTGTTTTCCTTCATAGGGGGGGGAAAAATTGTTTACGGTTTGGAAAAAAAAAATTGGAATGGTGTGGATATCGGTTTGGGGGGGGTGAGGTAGGTTTTGGGGTTAATTTCGGATATTTTAGGAGTTCGAGGTGGGGGGGTTTTAATGGGGATTTTGGTCGTAAAAGGTAATCAAAAAAAATTAGAGGGTTTAGAAAATTCCGGGGGTATGTGTGTCTGGATTGGATTTTTTTTTGGGTTGGAAAAAAAAATTCTGATTTCCATTGTTGTTTGGGGGTTGGATTTTTGTATGGAAATTTTTACCATGTTTTGAGGGGGGGAAAATTAAATCCTCAATATCACATTTTTTTTATTTACATGGTTGTTGTTTTTTTTTGTGGAAAAAAAAAAAATTACCATATGCCAAATTCCTTTCAGGGGGTTTTTCCCATACCCGTGTAAAAAACCGAAGGGTGTTTTTATGTTGGATGGGGGATTTGTTGCCCTGCCAATTGGATTTTGGTGTACCTATATTGGGTAGAAGTTATTTTTTTGTTTTGGTTGTGGGGGGGGGGTTATTATTTTTTTTATGGGGGGGTCCACCCCCCGGTGGGTACATAATGTTTACCTTCCCCCGCCCCCCCCCCGGCTTTCCATAGATTTATAGATCTGATTGTTATTGTTAGGGGAGGTTTTGGATTTATGGGGTTTGGGGATTTGTTTTGGTTTTTGGGGGGGGAATGGGGGGGATTTTGGGTTTTTAAGTTATAAAAAGTCCTTTGTGGGGGGGGGATGGTTATGGGGGGGTTGTATATTTTGGGAAAAACTGAGGGGAGTAGTGGTTTGGGGGGGATTTGATGGGAATATGGGATGGTATTTGTTGGCAAAGGTGATTGGCTGGTTTTTGATAATTTTTGGGGTGGGTATTGTTAATTGATTTTTTTGTTTGTTTGTTTGGGAAAGGAAAAAAAAAAAAAGCTTGAACCCCCCCATTGGGGGTAGGGGCAATTCTTCGGTGGGGTGTAAAAGGGGGGTGGGGAAAAGTGTGTTAAAAAATACGGGGGAGTCTTTTGGGGGGGCGGGGGAAATCTAGCTCTAGAACAACACAAGTGAAAAAAAAAAAAAAATAAATTCCCATGGAAATACCCATATCCAAAAACAAATTACCAAATTGGTGGCAAAACAAACACAAGTCCCCCTCAAAACTGGGGAAAGTGAATTAGATCTGTCTGAAAAATTTGGGGGATAAAAAAAAAGGTAATTGCTTGGGTTGGGTAAACCCCAACATCAACCCTGTGGATTACTGGGGTGGTGAGTAGATACCCCCCTCGGGTAATGATTAGTTCCCAGAGAACAACATCAACGGAAAATTAAGAGATGAAATGGCTCGTGGCTCCCCGGTTTCTCGATGGTGCCAATGGGGGTGAATGCCAATTAATGTACACAAATTGGGGGAGGAGTTAGAGTCATGTATTGATCCTAGGGGGGGGGGGGACATTGCAATGTTTTGGGGGCACCCCTGGAGGGGGGATGCGGAGATGGGTTGGATTTTAATGTGGGGGGGGTAAAGGGCTCTGTTCTTATCCGGCCTGGTGCCCATAAAAAATTGTGGGGGGAGCCTCTCTGGATAGGGGTAAACAAATAAAAAAAAAAAAAAAATTATGTTTTTATACTGGCCCCCCCCCCCCCCCCCCCCCCCCAGATGTTGTCAACACACCTAGATTGGTTTGGGTTAGTGTGGTCTTACTCTGTTGGAAATTTAAGGGCACATATTGAGGTTAATGGTGGGGGCATCCACATTAGATTGATTTCAAAATAATTGTTCCCCCCCCCGTAAGGGATTGTCAAGAAATGGGATTTGGGGATTTAAAATTACAAAAGGGTGGGGGGCTGGCAATCTGGTATCATGAGAGGAAATTGTCTTTTTAACCCCCCAAAAAATTTAGTAATTGGGTTTTGAACTTTGCGTCTATTTTGGGGGGGGAAAAAAAAAAAATGGGCGATATGAGAATGTGGGGGGGGGTTGGGTAATATTGTTATAGATAGGGGGGGGGGGGACACAATAATTTATATTGGGAGATGGGGTTACTGTTGATATGTGGATGGATTGGGGGGGGGATTTTAAGATGGGGGCGTATGATGGAAAATGGAGGAGGTTTGATGTAAATGTGGGAATATGTTTTGGGATGGTATGGGGGGTCGGATATTATGGGATGTGCGGGTAAGTTTTCGTGGAAGTATTGTGGAGAGGGGGAATATTATGGGGAGTGCATCTTTTATAATGTTCGTGATTGGTGTGTGTATGGAAAATGATGTGGGGATAATCATCTTGGGGGGTAGTATGGGTGGGGGGGGTAAATGTTTGGGGTAATATTGTAACTTGGGGTTTATGGGGAGGAGGGAGGGCGAGGGTTTTTTTTTTTTTTTTTTTTTTTTTTGTATGATTTTTTTTTTTTTTTTTAAAAATTTTTTTGAAAATTTTATTTTTGGTTTTTTTTTTTGTGTGCATTTTTTTTTTTTTTTTTTTTTTTTTTTTTTTTTTTTTTCTTTTGTGTGTTTAAGCGGGTATGGTTTAATTAGGGGGGTTGTGAATGTGTCAGGGGTTGAGTTCTGGTTTGGGTATGACGGGGTGGTTTTGGGATTTTGGTTCTATATTAGGGGGGGGAATGTTTGTTGCTGATTGTATGGGGTTTTGGAGCGATGTGGTGGGGGGTGGGATTATGCTTATGGGAATCTGGATATGTTTGAGATAGTTCACCCTAATGGCGAGAAATGGTATGGATGTTTGGGGTTGGGGGGGGGGGCGGACACACTTGGGGGGATTGGACACAGTACTAATATGATTAATGGGGTGTGGGGGGAGAATTATTCGTGTACATTTAGGGCGTAGTGTGGGAGTGGGTTATGGGGGATTTTTTTTGGGATGGGGGTGGGGGATTTGGTCGCAAATCTTTGGTTGGGGGCGGGGGTTCTATAAAATATGGATGGTTGTGGGTATGGAGGTTTAATTTTGTGGGGAAGGATTTGGAGGGGGATTAGACACAAATTGTATTGATGGGCGATGGGGATAGTATATGTGATGGATAGATTGGTATTTTTGGCAATGGGGTTGGGAGGGGGGATGTTTATTTGGGTATGGTAAATTATGGGGGGGGGTTTATGATCTTGGGGGGGGTGGGGGTATGGTGGGATTGGCTTGTTGGGAGGTGGTAAATGGTCCTCGTTTTTATTGTGATTGAATGGGATGGGGAGTAGTTGGTAGCTTGGTAATGGGATGTGGAGCGTTTTGGATTTGGGGGGGAAAATTGGGATGGTGGGGGATTGTGGGGTTTTTACTTTTGAGGGAGTGGGCTGCCTAATTGATTTTGGGGCAGTGTGTTTATGTTATACTCATGCTTTTCAGCGAGGGGGCGAGGGAGTGTTGGTATCGTTGTAGGGTGGTTGTTGATGGGTTACCCTTGGCTTAGATTTGTATGAGGTGGTTGGGGCGTGGGTTGGGGGGGGTTGTGGTTGTCAGTGGTATTTTCTTTTATGGGATTTGTGTGAGGTGGAGACACTTGTTTATTTTTATATGGGTGTTAAAAATTTGGTTTCTTATGGATTGGGCCTTTGGTGTGGGTTTGCTTGTGTGGGGGGTGCCAGGCCTCATGCTCGGCTTTTGGTCTTTTTCTTTGGGGGGACTCCACCGGGCTTTGGGGTGGGAATATGTTGCGAGTTGGGCGGGCTGGGGTTTATTGGGGGAATGGGAGGTATGTCATGGGGGGGGTGATGGGGGTCAATGGGCGGGGATGGATATGACACTGGTAGTAGCGACGTGATTCTTTAGTGTTGTTGAAAGAAGTATTCAAAAACAACTTACTAAATCTAGCTCCAAGTAATCATTGCCTTGCTCAGGTAAAAGTATAAAATATGTCAGCTTGTCATGACTAACTACCAATGAGAATTGTGTAAAGATACTTTGATTAGGTATAACTCTTAGTTAAGAGATATTTTGTTTTATGCAGGTCAATTACTACAATTACAAACCCAGGGTAAAAAGCTGTCTTAGGATGTGTTAGTAGTTTTATTTATGAGTCTGGCTAGAAGACCTATGAATGCTGTCTAGTAGAATAGATCATGGAAAATATTCTACATTGTTAATCATAGTGCTCTCAATTGACCACATCTTTCTCCTCTGATAAAAGCTGGCAGTAACATTGAGAGTGCAGGATGCCATGAATATATGGAAGTGGATGATTTGTGATTTTTTTAAAACTAACCTTGCAGTTAATAAAACACTTAATCAGTAAACTCCAACCAACCTTCTATATCAGGCATTAAGGAAATCATCTACCATCCCAGTACTCAGCTTTTTCACCAACAAGACCTAGAGCACAATAACACATAGACGGTGC
>JAMPIV010012663.1:0-138222 GCA_024509875.1 Oreohelix idahoensis
CACAACTTCTTTATCCCTATCTAATACATGCACGGATATGGGGTCAGCCTCTTGTGTGCATTCATGTGCATCAGTCCCCTAATTTTATGACTACACACCCTTCTGTGACCCCACCACAGGCCCCTATGGCAGATTACGCCACTGTACTTTTACATAGTTTGCTTCAATGCAATATCGTGGAGTAACCACATTCACTCCTCTTTATATGATTTTTTATCTTTTTCCTTTCTCTAACTTTAAACAGCTCTAGGCACGTTGAAAAGTGTTTTATCATAGAACACAGAGGCTTCCTAACATTTCCAATACAAATATTAATACAAAATCATAATTATATGCACAGTCAAATACAGTTCAATGTGAGGACTTCAATTAATGTTTGCTTCC
The DNA here is from genome assembly GCA_024509875.1 of Oreohelix idahoensis. Classification (NCBI taxonomy): domain Eukaryota; kingdom Metazoa; phylum Mollusca; class Gastropoda; order Stylommatophora; family Oreohelicidae; genus Oreohelix; species Oreohelix idahoensis. Next base: position 385 of record JAMPIV010012663.1, read on the forward strand.
GGCATGTCCCGTTCACATTTATCCCACACTCAAAACCCCAAACAGCAGAATATCTGACTTTTTTCAGTTTTAATCAAGCTGTAAATACCATAAAAGCATTTATCTTACCACTAGAGTTCAAAGAAAATATAGATCACCACCACCTCAAATAACGTTGACTGGCAAAGAATATTGGCCTCAGTTTTGCTCTGCCCCGTCCAGATAGTGAATTAGTATTTTAATTTTTCAAGTTATCACATTCTGATCTCAACGTAAGTGTGTTTAAAAAATAAAATTTTCTGGTCAATATGGCTCACGAGACCACTATGCCTTTTGCTTCCAATAATCTTAGATTAGAGCGACCGACCAATGAGATAAAGCAGGCACTACTACAGACTTTTTGAATTTAGTTTGAAAAAAACAAAACAATTCCAAACAAACTATGTGCCTCGTAGTCTTATTGTTCAGTCTGCGGTTAGTTATGCCCAATAGAAAAAGATGTTTCGTTATTTAGTTTACAGTCATCTCTACTTTCTCTATCTCTCCCCACTTTTACTCCTACTATATCTTATACCAACTAATAGAATTTGAATTACTACAATGCCTCTGTTTTTAAACTAGCGTCCCCCCTAACGTTATGTGTAACGAGCAACGAACAACAGCCTGTCTGGTCAAGCGTTCGTAGGACATTTAGTATTTTTCTCAATAACTGTGGCTTATACTTGGAACTACCATATTTCTTTAAAACACATTTTTACTCAGGGGACTTTAAGCTATACTACCATATGGATTTTTATGGTCAGTTCTTTCAGTATGGTTTAGATTTTCAATTTTTGTTACTGTCAAGATCGTCAAAATATAAATTTTACACCACCAAGTTCGGCCATCTTCCCTCCTGTGTCTCTAACATTTTCCTCACTTTTCAAATAAACCATCTAGTTTGAGTGACGTCAGCTATACTACCATAGGAGGAAATAAAAAATTGTCTGGTTTTTGCCACTCTGCTGGCTTTACCCAGCGTGTATATATTAACTGATTCCGTACGTAATTATTTTCAGCTCTGGACGGAATTATTTTTAAGCCCCAAAAATTTACACATACATAATTTACGTTTACTGACAATGTGTGTCTAATCATGAGTTAAGTATAACATATTATATATCAAATTAAAGTACATTGTGATGAACAATATAAATCCATATGCCTTTGTTTCCCTAGCTAATTTTTATGTTATGTTTATGTTATAACAGAGATAACATGTATGCACGGAAAAAGATAACTTGAAATTTTGTATAACAAAAATTTTTCGAGTTTTACGTAAGGCCTTGTAACATAAAATTGTTATCAAATACAGTTTTTATCACTGCTCTGTTATTTGTGCAGGTAATCCATTTTAGAAACACAGAAAAAGTAAGAAAGTTATGGTTGATCACACAGTTTGTTCACTGTTCACATATTAGTAACATATCGTCCTGTGTGTTTTTCGCACCATTTTATGGGCGATACGACAAAACACGGATTATAAGATTGAAGATAAATGTGAAAAGTAAATCACGTTCAAAACGTTCAAATTAAAAAGACGTTGAAGCTTGTTTGAAATTTGCCCAGTTTTGTGTTTACTTCCGTTCGACAGAGATAAATTTAACAAGGGCAGTATGAAACTCGTTTGCAAGTCCAATCCGTTTGAATTACGGAAAACAACAGCAGATGGGCTTGATTTTGTCGCGTTGCCCTAAAGACGCCACTAGGGCGTGATGGGAAACAACGGCAGAGAAAACCTGTCTGCTGTTGCCCTAAAGACGCACGTTAGGCGTAATGGCCACTGATCTGCTTTGACCGTTGTGGCTAAGGGACAGGAAGAAGAGAAGAGATAAAAAATATCAGAATAGAAAAAGAAAACAATGAAATAAATCAGGGCGTCTTTTAAAAGATCTTACGCTACAGCGTTCGGCCCTTTGTCGTCTATTATTAGATCATGGCTTGAGTACGAGGAATCGCAGTTAAAGAGACCAGCGTGCAGAATCGAAGAGGGTTTTTTTTTTTCAAACTTTTGGTAAGTGTTTTGCGTTGTTAAATTATTACAATCGCCTCAATTTCTTACTACGTGTGATAATGTCACCGAATTATTACAAATGTTAGTGTTTAATTTAACATATTTCGTTAATTCAAATGCAGTACTGGTCTCACAGTTGGCAAGTTGTTAATTACAAGCTTCCCCCCCCCCCCCCCCCCCCCTCCCAAGCTTCACCCCACCACCCCCCCCCCCCCTCTTTCGTTTCGTGCAGCAGATCGGCGAGATGTTAAAAGTTTTTTTTTTCTATTTCTACGTTTTCGAAACCGAAACTAAAGCGTGTTAGATTTTTACGGCGGGTCATTTCTTAGCATTCCCACTCTGCACAAAAGGCAATCACGCCCTACTGGCGATGAAGATGAAACCCAGTAATGAACCTGAGGGCTGGTGTATATTATTCATCATATGACGCTAAAATCTTACGCGGAAAATTAAGCGATTATCTCACAGATTTTTTACATTACAACAGTTGGAAATAATTTGATATAGTTGCTGGGATCAAGAAAGTTGTCCTCACAGTCTTTAGGGAATGTGAGATATTACTATGAAGTTCAAGTGCTGAGCATATTTTTTTTTGTATTTGAACCAACTTAGCTGCCACAATGAGTCGGTTCTGCTCCTTCTTATGGGTTGGTTTCTTTTCACTCTGCTCCCGCTCGTCTCTGATCAAGGTTGTCGGGGGTAGCTCGTTTCCCAGAACACGTTCCATGGATAGTCATACTACGTGGCGTCCTTCGTCTTAAAGCTTAGGTCACGGTTCCCTTCTTGTTCCAGGAGATAATACTTTCTCCCGGTTTACCACCAATCAAACTACGGTGTGGTAAAAGAAATAGAATGATGAAACGCTCTTCTGAGTATCGGCGTTTTCTCCACCCCATAGTTTTGGGTTTCTATCTTCCCATACCACCATCCCTCACGTTAATTACTCTCAGACTTTACCTGGATGAGAATTAAAATTTAATCCTTCGGGATAAAACTTTCTTTACATTTCAAAATAGAATGAGCTTATTCAGGAGTTACTTTATATTTCAAATTTGAAAAGGTTAATATAAACCAGATGGAGTCGGTTTACCATATACTCATCTCCATTGATTGAAAAGTGTTCACAATTATAAATTGGAATATGTTGTGCATTTATGTTTTACACTGATTGGGGGAAAAGTGTTGAAAAACTTCCATTACTTTAAAATGAATATTTTTAAATAGACATTTTACACTGGTTTAAAGCATTTGAAAACTCTTACATTAATTTTTAAAGTGAATATGTTATATAGGGACATTTACCACTGCTTTGTAAAATTGTAAGTATTATACTTAAATGTACTTGATATCTTTTTCATTCTTTCCGCCTCAATGCTGCATAGGGAACCTGGAACTAATTTATGCTTTAGTTCTCTTTTACAAAAAACTATCAATGAGAAGCAATCACCAGCCCGTGCAGTGGTGGTTCATGAATCATCATTTCTATACGCTGAGATTGCCAGCTCAAATGACTTTGGCATCAATAGCGAGTTTCAGATATCCCATTAAAAACGTCACATGGTAATATTACATACATATATATGTTTAGTTCACATGTTAGTAATAAAATATGAAATGTAAATCACAACTTACGCCAATCTTAGCTACAGACTTGTTGCTCAGATGAATAAAAAGAGGACGAGTCGGTCTCTTACACGCGTCTGGGGAGTCTTTAATTTTACAATATAGTCCCTCTCTGACTCCGTGGGTTTCTTCAGTTTCCTAGTCCCGGTGTTCCTTATTAAAATTTATAGATTTCCTGTGCTTTGTAAGTCTTATTTGGTTCTCCAATAAAAGGTGCGGTTAAAAAAAAGAATTATGAATATAGTCTTCACTCTGCCGAGGTCTTTTGTTGTCTTGGCGAGCGTGAAATTCACAGTGAAATAAAACTGCGAAATGGTCAGACTATATTCCTATCTTCCCACGCATTGTTGTTATGAATCTAATCAGAAAGATCCAAATCATTTCAAATCATGGCAGATAGGGTGTGATATTTTCAAAATAGTCCCACGTGAAATAAAGTGCGGGCCTGCAAAGGTCACGTATTACCATATATGGACATCTGATGCCTTGCATACACTCTCACAGGCAGATCGGTAGACACACATGTAAACATGGGTAAGCTGTAATACTTATTACTTTATTAGAAAGTAATGTTGTCATAACAAGTCGGCCCGGAAGCGATTATGTCACACTTGTCTGCCCTCATGTGTCACACAGACAGTAATCTCGTTATCTGTGGTATGAGTACTCAAAAACTTCGTGTCTGCCCTCTGGGGTTACCAAAACGAGTCGTCTTATCAGCGGTTCAATCTTAAATATCGCCGATGCGGCTATCTTATCTCAGTTGCTCACCGCAATCCTAGGATGACCGGGTAACAAACAGGTGACATCACAGAGAGGAATGTCGAATGATTTGGTAAAATCCAAAATCTGCTACTTAGCAGAAAAATAACGAAGAAAGAAGAAAAGTGCGATAATTGACAGCACATAATAAAAATCAGTACCACCAATGTACTGATACTGCCGGAGAGAAACAACGATGATAGGGACAGCCCCGTTTTGTCACATACATGTCTCTCTTAAGAGATTTGTAGAATATAACCCATATATCCATGCGGAGGTAAAGGTAAGATCTCTTATCCATTTCCTTGGGTTAAATTAGATTTGAAACGTCACAAGTGTCTAGCTGTTATCTTATCGCTTTTTAACATGTGATATAAACACATTCATTGAGGCATAAAATTACAAATAATGGATAGAAGTAAATTGTATTCTGTCAATTATCAATCGGCTTTAGCGTATTTTGGTTATTAGTTAATTACAACCATCCTGTACCATAAAAATAGAGTTGCGAACATATTTCTTTTGTATGTGGCGACAAAGATTACTGTTGACACGCATACAAATTGACTAAAATGTAATGTATTTGGGCTGATGAAAAATATATTTATCTTTGAATTCACGATTCTTAAGTCTAAGGACAGAACTCAGATTAGTCGATGTGTATTCATTCTATGAGTTATCTGTTCTTGTATCTTTCCTGAATATCGAACTTTGCGTATGAATCTAGACTTATGTCATATTTTGTGTCTGGTATAGCCAGAAACAGATTATTCTTGCTGAGATATATGCAGGGATGTTTATGATCCGAATCTATGTTTACTCCTTGTCTGTTTGTGAGACGATTTGGTTCTTATTATCGTGTTATCTTTGTATGTCTATGTTCGGACTAATGGTTTCCTTGTACTGTACTTTGGGGTCAACCACTTTCGGGCATGAAGAATACGTTTAGGCAGTGCTTCGGTGATGAAGGAGCCCTGGCGGGATGTCATGGGCTTTAGACCTGTCATACCAAAGTCTGTGATCACTATGATTTATTATGGGAACGAGAAGACAATAGTTTCTTCTAGGACTGTTAGGTCTATGAGTTTCCCCAATGTGTTGATTTCAGTGACGCCAGGAGAGCGTTTGTGTTTGCTAGTGTATTCGAGACTGTGCCCAGGTTACTAAAAGAACATTTTACTGAACTTTTTCGTCCTAGGCATACTTTTAATTGGGCAGATGTCTACAATAGGATTAGTCCATATCCAGATGTCGGGATGATATGTTTTACCTAGAGGCATGCACTGTAGATGATTGTATTCAGCATTTAAGACGAAAGAATATGCTGATTCTTGTAGAAACATTTGTGTTTAGTTACAAAGCTTCTATTGAAAGATTTGCTATACATCTGTATACGAGATTGAGCGTATGCTCAAAAAGGAACCAGAAGCCATTGTGGATTCTAACTTTTTGTCGATCATCAATCAGAGAACGGGGATGCCCCTTATTATCAGGTGATGATTAAGAGATCACAGTTATAAAGAAAACCCAATACTGGTGGGTTAACATTTTTTTTCCCTATAACCAGCGGCACTCGAGCTTTTCCAGCTCTTTCGGCCCAATGACATGTCATTGCGAGGCTGGGGGGTCAGTGGACTTTCCTTCCAACCCGGTCAGGAGCTTCGCTCCTTCCCATCCACACGGGATTTATGTGCTGGAGCGCCATGTTGCAATTTTTATTCAGTCCTGGAAATTTCCGGTCGTAAACAATTTTCTTCAAACTCCGACGGCAGTCTCGGGGTAGATGTGAAACCTAATGAACATATTTTGGTCCGCCAGTACATTTGTTTTTATGTGCCAAATACCACCAGTGTGCTGGCTGTACGGCGCTTAGCAATTATGGGGTGTGTGTAAACATGATATCTTTGATTAGATTTTTAATTACTTTAGGTAAAGTGCAGCAAATCTATCTGAAGATAATGTTAACCCACGGGAGCCGCGCTGGTGTATTGGCTACAGCGTTGTACTGGCGACCAGGTGTTCATGGTTCAAACCCGGCCGTCGGCGTTTTGCATGAATTTAGAAAATGTTTACGACCATTACTCATAAGAAATTTTTGAATAACCGTGTCACGGCTCCAAGCACATAAAACCCGTATGGAGGGGAAGGAGCGAAGCTCCTGACGGGTTGGAAGGAAAGTCCACTGACCCCCCACATGCCTCGCAAATGTAACATGTCATTGGGCTAAAATGAAGTAGCTGGAATTATAAGCCGAGTGCCGCTGGTGAATATATGGAAAAAAAATGGTTAACTCAATTTATAAAAGGGTATATGCGTAAATTGTATTTGGGTTTATTTTCTTTATAAGTCAAAATGTGATACTGTCTTAATCATACACCTGATAATAGGGGCTAGAAGATTCCCCGTTCTGATGATTGGATGATCGACAAAATATGATTAGAATCCACAATGGCTTCTGGTTCCCTTTTGAGCATCGCTCCTACTATTAGTACAGATGGTAAATAGCAAATCTTCAATAGAAGGCTTTGTTCCTAAACACAAATGTGTTTCTACGATAAAGACATAATCCAGCATATTCTTTCGTCTTAAATGCTGAATACAATCATTACAGTTGCTGCTAGGTAACATATCTAATCCCGACATCTGGATATGGCTAATCCTAATGTAGACATCTGCCCAATTAAGCCTAGGACGAAAAAGTTCAGTAAAATGTTCTTTTACCTGGGCACAGGAAAATACACTAGCAAACACAAACGCTCTCCTGGCGTCACTGAATCAACACTGGGGTAAACTCATAGACCTAACAGTCCTAGAAGAAACTATCTTCGTTCCCATAATAAATCATAGAGATCACAGACTTTGGACAGGTCTAAAGCCATGACATCCCGCCAGGCTCCTTCATCACCGAAGCACTGCCTAACGTATCTTCATGCGCCGAAAGTGGTTGACCCCAAAGTACAGTACAAGGAAAATAGTCCGACATAGACATACAAAGATAACACGATATAAGACCAAATCGTCTCAAACAGACAAGGAGTAAACATAGATTCGGATCATAAACATCCCTGCATAAACCTCAGCAAGAATAATCTGTTTCTGGCTATACCAGACACAAAATATGACATAAGTCTAGATTCATACGCCAAGTTCGATATTCAGGAAAGATACAAGAACAGATAGCTCATAGAATGCATACACATCGACTAATCTGAGTTCTGTCCCTTAGACTTAAGAATCGTGAATTCAAAGATAAATATATTTTTATCAGCCAAATAATTACATTTTACATTTGTATGCGTGTCAACAGTAATCTTTGCGCCACACAAAAGAATATGTTCGCAACTCTATTTTTATTACAGATGGTTGTAATTAACTAATAAATACGCTAGGCGATTGATAATTGACAGAATACAATTTACTTCTATCCATTATTTGTAATTTTATAAATGACTAGTGTTTATATCACATGTTAAAAGCGATAAGATAAGCTAGACACTTGTGGTTTCAAATCTAATTTAATAACGGAATGGATAAGAGATCTTACCTTTACGCATGGATATATGGATATTCTACAAATCTCTTAAGAGAGACATGTATGTGACAAAACGGGGCTGTCCCTATCATCGTTGTTTCTCTCCGGCAGTATCAGTACATTGGTGGTACTGATTTTTATTATGTGCTGTCAATTATCGCACTTTTCTTTCTTTCTTCGTTATTTTTCTGCTAAGTAGCAGATTTTGGATTTTACCAAATCATTCGACATTCCTCTCTGTGATGTCACCTGTTTGTTACCCGGTCATCCTAGCTTGCGGTGAGCAACTGAGATAAGATAGCCGCCGGCGTATTTAGATTGAACCGCTGATAAGACGACTCGTTTGGTAACCCAGAGGGCAGACACGGAGTTTTTGCGTACTCATACCACAGATAACGAGATTACTGTCTGTGTGACACATGAGGGCAGACAAGTGTGACATAATCGCTTCCAGGCCGACTTGTTATGACAACATTACTTTCTAATAAAGTAATAAGTATTACAGCTTACCCATGTTTACATGTGTGTCTACCGATCTGCCTGTGAGAGTGTATGCAAGGCATCAGATGTCCATATATGGTAATACGTGACCTTTGCAGGCCCGCACTTTATTTCACGTGGGACTATTTTGAAAATATCACACCCTATCTGCATGATTTGAAATGATTGGATCTTTCTGATTAGATTCATAACAACAATGCGTGGGAAGATAGGAATATAGTCTGACCATTTCGCAGTTTTATTTCACTGTGAATTTCACGCTCGCCAAGACAACAAAAGACCTCGGCAGAGTGAAGACTATATTCATAATTCTTTTTTTTAACCGCACCTTTTATTGGAGAACCAAATAAGACTTACACAGCACAGGAAATCTCTACATTTTAATAAGGAACACCGGGATTAGGAAGAAACCCACGGAGTCAGAGAGGGAATCTATTGTCAAATTAAAGACACCCCAGACGCGTGTAAGAGACCGACTCGTCTCTTTTATTCATCTGAGCAACAAGTCTGTAGCTAAGATTGGCGTAAGTTGTGATTTACATTTCATATTTTATTACTAACATGTGAACTAACATATATATGTATATATTACCATGTGACGTTTAATGGGTGAAACTCGCTATTGGATGCCAAAGTCATTTGAGGCTGGCAATCTCAGCGTATAGAATGATGATTCATGAACCACCACTGCACGGGCTGGTGATTGCTCCATTGATAGTTTCGTAAAGAGAACTAAAGCATAAAGTAGTTCCAGGTTCCCTATGCAGCATTGAGGGAAAGATGAAAGATATCAAGTACATTTTAAGTATAATACTTACAATTTCAAAGCAGTGTAAATGTCCATATAAACATATTCACTTTAAAATTAATGTAAGTTTTCAAGCTTAAACCAGTGTAAATGTCTATTTAAAAATATTCATTTTAAAGTAATGGAAGTTTCAAACTTTTCAATCAGTGTAAAACATAAATGAAAACATATTCAATTTATAATGTGAACACTTTTCAATCAATGGAGATGTATATGTAAACAGACTCCATCTGTATTATTAACCTTTTCATTTGAATATAAAGTAACTATGAAAGCTATTCTATTTAAATGTAAAGAAAGTTTTATCCCGAAGGATTAAATTTAATTCTCATCCAGGGTAAAGTCTGAGTAATTGGGATGGTGGTATGGGAAGATAGAAACCCAAAACTATGGGGTGGAAAACGCCATACTCAGAAGAGCGTTTCATTCTATTCTTTTACCGTAGTTATTGGTGGTACCGGGAGAAAGTATTATCTCTGGAACAAGAAGGGAACCGTGACCTAAGCTTTAAGACGAAGGACGCACGTAGTAGACTATCCATGACGTTTCTGGGAAACGAGCTACCCCCGACAACCTTGATCAGAGACGAGCGGGAGCAGAGTGAAAAGAACCAACCCATAAGAAGGAGCAGAACCGTCATTGGCAGCTAAGTTCAAATATATGCTGCCACTTGAACTTCTAGTAATATCTCACATTCCCTAAAGACTGTGAGGACAACTTTTCTTGATCCAGAACTATTCAAATTATTTCCAACTGTTGTAGTAAAATCTGTGAGATAATCGCTTATTTCCGTAAGATTTTAGTCATATGATGAATAAATACACCAGCCCTCAGGTATCTGACGGGTTTCATCTTCATCGCCAGTAGGGCGATGCCTTTTGTGCAGTGGGAATGCTAAGAAATGACCCGCCGTAAAAATCTAACACGCTTTAGTTTCGGTTTCGAAAACGTAGAAATAGAAAAAAAAAACTTTTAACATCTCGCCGATCTGCTGCACGAAACGAAACGGGGGGGGGGGGGGGAGGGGGGGGGGGGGGGGGGGGGGGGGGGGGGGGGGGGGGAAGCTTGTAATTAACAACTTGCCAACTGTGAGACCAGACTGGCATTTGAATTAACGTAATATGTTAACTTTAACACTAACATTTGTAATAATTCGGACATTTCACAGTAGTAAGAATGAGGCGATTGTAATAATTAACGCAAAACACTACCAAAGTTTTGAAAAAAAAACCCTCTTCGTTCTGCACGCGGTCTCTTTAACTGATTCCGTACGCAAGATCTAATAATAGACGCAAAGGCCGAACGCTGTAGACGTAAGATCTTTTAAAAGACGCTGATTTATTTCATTGTTTTTTTCTATTCTGATATTTTATCTTCTTCTCTTCTTCCGTCCTTAGCCACAAACCGTCAAAGCAGTCAGTGGCCATTACGCCTAGTGGCGTCTTAGGGCAACAGCAGACAGGTTTTCTCTGCCGTTGTTTCCCATCACGCCTAGTGGCGTCTTTAGGGCAACGACAAATCAGCCCATCTGCTGTTGTTTCCGTAATCAAAGTGACTTGCAAACGAGTTATACTGCCCGGAATTTATCTCGAACGGAAGTAAACACAAAACTGGGCAAATTTCAACAAGCTTCAACGTCTTTTATTTGCGTTTGAACGGATTTTTTCACATTTATCTTCATCTTTAATCGTGTTTTGTCGTATCGCCATAATGGCCGAAAAACACACAGGATATGTTACTAATATGTGAACAGTGAACAAACTGTGTGATCAACCATAACTTTCTTACTTTTTCTGTGTTTCTAAATGGATTACCTGCACAAAGAGAGCAGTGAAACTGTATTGTGATAACAATTTATGTTACAAGCCTTACGTAAGTCGAAAATTTTTGTTCAAAATTTCAAGTTATCTTTTTTTCCGTGTACATGTTATCTGTTATAACATAAACATAACATAAAATTAGCTAGAAAGGCATATGGATTTATATTGTTCATCCAATGTACTTTAATTTGATATATAATATGTTATACTTAACTCATGATTAGACACACATTGTCAGTAAACGTAAATTATGTATGTGTAAATTTTTGGGGCTTAAAAATAATTCCGTCCACAGCTGAAAATAATTACGTACGGAATCAGTTAATATATACACGCTGTGGGTAAAGCCAGCAGAGGCAAAAACCCAGACAATTTTTTATTTCCTCCTAGTGGTAGTATTCTGACGTCACTGAAACTAGTTGGTTTATTTGAATAGTGAGGAAAATGTTAGAGACAGGGAGGGAAGATGGCCGACTTGTGTAAAATTTATATTTGACGATTGACAGTAACAAAAATTGAAAATCTAAACCATACTGAAACTGACCATAAAAATCATATGGTAGTATAGCTTAAAGTCCCCTGAGTAAAAATGTGTTTTAAAGAAATATGGTAGTCCAAGTATTAGCCACGTTATTGAGAAAATACTAAATGTCTACGAACGCTTGACCAGACAGGCTGTTGTTCTTGCTCGTTACACATAACGTTAGGGGGGACGCTAGTTTAAAAACAGAGGCATTGTAGTAATTCAAATTCTATTAGTTGGTATAAGAGTATAGGAGTAAAAGGGGAGAGATAGGAAAACTGTAACTAAAAACGAAACATCTTTTTCTATTGGGCATAACTAACGCAGACTGAACAATAGACTACGAGGCACATAGTTTGTTTGGAATTGTTTTGTTTTTTTCAAACTAAATTCAAAAAGTTGTAGTAGTGCCTGCTTTCATTGGTCGGCTCTAATAGATATTGGCAAAAGGCATAGTGGTCTCGGAGCCATTTGACCAGAAAATTTTATTTAAACACTTACGTTGAGATCAGATGTGATAACTTGAAAAATTAAATACTAATTCACTATCTGGACGGGGCAGAGCAAAACTGAGGCCATATTCTTTGCCAGTCAACGTTATTTGAGACATATTTCTTTGAACTAGTGGTAAGAATGCTTTATGTATTTACAGGCTTGATTAAAACTGAAAAAGTCAGATACTGCTGTGGAAAAGTGACGGACATGCCGGAAGCAAACATTATTGAGTCCTCACTTTGAACTGTATTTGACTGTTGCATATTATTATGATTTTGTATTAATATTTTGTATTGGAATGTTAGGAAGCCTCTGTGTTCTATGAACACTTTTCAACGTGCCTAGAGCGTTTATAAGTTAGAAAGGAAAAGATAAAAAATCATATAAAAGGAGATGTGGTTACTCCACGTTATTGCATTGAAGCAAACTATGTAAAAGTACAGTGGCGTATCTGCCATAGGGGCCTGTGGTGGGGTCACAGAAGGGTGTGAGTCATAAATTAGGGGCTGATGCACATGAATGCACAAGAGGCTGACCCCATACCGTCATGTATAGATAGGGATAAGAAGTTGTGATCAGGTTGAAAAGGCCAGGGTGTCTTTTTATTGCAGAGTTTTTATTTCCTGTTACCATCCGGTGACAGGAAACCTGATGAGTGGGTGTAAAGTCTCCATTATAAAGTTTAAGCTGTCAGCTGATAGCCTGAATGAGCTTACGTGTGGGTGATGATCGACATTGTCTCTACATTGATATACTGACTTATATTCGACCTACGAAGAATCCCAGGTGACATGTTATCAGCTGGGACCTCTGACATTTCATCCTAAGAAAATAATTCCTATCAAAATAACATTGAATTATATGGGGCTTGATGTAAACAACAGCTCCTCATAACAAATGACAATCACTAACAACTAGTAAAGTTTGATTCTGTGAATACACCTATAGGAACTCTATATTAACATATATTCATAGGACAAAGAGTCCATATTTTAGTTACCACATTATATGTAAATATATTTCTTCATTTTCAAAGACCTGTCCAAAAGAAGTTGGCGGGACAGGCAGATTAAATTGTAAAAAAAAAAAAACATTCAAATTTTAAAAGAAAACTTTAACCACTGTCTTATTCATTTTATTATAGTGAGTTAAAGTGTATTGTGTTGATGTACCATCATCTTCATTTCACCCCTAGACACTAGATACATCATACACCAGCCACTAGAATCAAAATACGGACTGTGTGAGATCTAGGGAGATAGCGTTAGGTTCCCTGATCAATACATCATCATCATCCTCATTCATTTTATAGTCAGGGACCTACATGTGCTTGACCTCACACAGTTAACACAGACACCACCATGTTTCTTGTTAGGTATAACATCTTAACCTCCCCAGCAAAAATTACATTTGCTACAACTGTTAAAACCTAAAGTGATTATTAAATTTTGTTATTTGTAATGTTACAAATTTAACTTCGATATAATCATTTTAAAGTTACTGCTTGTTTGTCTCAGTCAAATTACTACACACACGCTAAACAGAGCTATACAAAAATAATAGAATTCCACTAGTAAATCAGGGGTGGGGGTTTAAACGAGCTGAAAGTAATAAGTGCTTAAATCTTTCACAAAAGCGTCAGCAGAATTACAGTTAACATACTCAGACAAAGCAGTAGTGTTCTCGCTTATTCTGAATATCTTGTGAAGACTCCCTTTGTAATAGAAGTGTCATCGCCCTTCTATCTACATCTCTGCCAAGAGTAATCTTGTGCGAAGGTAGATACCTTTGAAGCCCATATTAGATACTGTTGAGTTTTGGCCATTGTTGGACCACTACTGCAAAGCAGGGGAGGCAATACCGTCACAGGCTGCATGCCCCATCTGCAGTATTGTCTTAGATAATATAGTTTAATATATTAAAACAGCAAAGCTAAATTACAACGTACAAATCTAAAACATGCGGAAATATTTCTCACATTAAATGTTTCAAACTAGAATGCAGTTTCACAATAAGTTGAACCGGAGATCGAGAGCTGTCAATTAAAGGGACGCTTAACCACAACATAGAGGCATCACTCTTGTTGTTTAGTAGAATCAGTGCAGGTCATCTGCACCTCTGTGCATGGGAACGTTACTCGTGTAGTTGGGTAGAATTAAGTGCAGTTCACTAGGTGCTGCTACTGGAAACTGGAGTGACAGCTGTTTTGGGTTCTCGCACTGGTGGAGAACACTCTAAAATTAACAAAGACAAAGCAATGGACTTTTGATTGACATCTCAGTAAAATTTATAAGAGAAAGGTATGTAATGTTGACTGATGTTATTACTTTTAGGAAAATGAATTTGATTTTAGCACCGAACACCTGTGCGTGTGAACGGTGGATAGTTTTCTATTTTTGTTTATGAGAATAATTGAACAAGGACATTTGTGTTGCATAATTGGGACGTGAGAAAGTCATAATACATACTGAGATCGGCATTTTATCGTTTAATTAGAACATGAGGACGACAAAAATAAATGCTGAAATCAGCATTTGTCAAGGTTGTCAGGTTTACAGAAGTCAGGGAATCCTGACACTTCTCTTAGAACAACAGAGAAAAACAGGTTTCATGTGACGGGTGCAAAAAAGAAGAGATGCCGGGTGAAAAATGAAGGGGTACAAATACCGTTGTTAGCACGTTCAACTGCAGATAAGATTTTAAGGAGATTAGAGCTCAGCTAGAGAGAGATTTTTAGATTTAGAGAGTTCGATATTTGTAGAGAAGAGAACTAAAAATGTAGGAAGTTTGTTATAGATCGTGCGCTGGATTAGCCAGTGCTCGGCTTTTGAAGTGATATTGTAGGAAAGAAGTAAGATTTTTGTAGAGTTTTTGTAGAGAATAGCTAATAACGATAAGAAGAGTTAAGAAGAGCATTTCTTGATAATTTTAGTTAGTGTAAGAATAACTTGTCTTTTAAGTACAGATAACGGGAGAGAGTAATCATCGAGTCGTTAGAGTTTTCGGGCGACTCTGTAGTGCTCTGATATACTTTGTGGTTTGCTTTAGTACTGCGGATTATTTGTTGAGTAATAGAGTTTTGGGCATGGCTCTGAATATTCCAAATAAATCCTCGGATTTATTTGGAATATTCAGAGCCATGCCCAAAACTCTATTACTCAACAAATAATCCGCCCTACTAAAGCAAACCACAAAAAGTAAGAAATAGAGATAGTGGTTCTCAAGCTGTTAACCAATGATCTTAACCCCCTAAGGTGACTTGTGAATCACAAGCGGCACTTAAGTCAATATAAAGATAATATTATTCTGCGTGTTAATGCTATAGAATATGTAATTAATATTTATATCTTCACGCCGTTGGAGGAGCGGTTGTAGTGAAGTGATACTGTGTGATCCTGCAGAATGGCAGGCAATAGATGAATAAATAGTAGTGATTTTTATTTCATGCGCTTAGCTGTTGATGCCGCTTGTAAGTAAACATATTGAGTACCACTGACTCGATACATAATTATAGATACTATAAAAATTAATGAGAAATGTTCACTGAAAATTAAGAAAAATGATGTTGGTAATCTATATGAGATTTTGAGAATCAGTGTAACTTTTGAGCTGACACATTTTTATGTAATAATGAGATCAACTATTCGCAAGGTTTTTGTCATGTTGGAAACACGAATATATAATTAGAGATAATTAAGAACAACGATTCTCACTGTAGTGGTGTTTGATGGTATTGTATGATGGTGATATTACTAAATGTAATTGTATGAGGCCAGCTGTGAAGGCTCCTGAGATAAAATGTAGTTGTGAATTGTCAGAAGGCCTTTCTTGCTACCACTACGACCTCACACTTAATTTTTTTTTTTTAATGAATGTGGCTACGTAAAGTGTCTAGGGTTATGATATGTAGTGTGGTGTAATAGGTTATAGATATACCCCCAGATATTTAACAAGACTAATAATATTAATAAATGTTAAAATACACTGAACTAACTCACGTGTGTAAAATTTTTTGATAGAATTATATTACATTTATTTTGTTCTGGATCAATTTTTTAGGTTGACCAGAACTTAAAAGGATTTAGAGATTATGAAAGAAATGCATGGAATATTATATCATAAATGCAATAGTGTACATATATATGTACTATACTAGTTAGTTTTATTAAAATGTTCTAGTAGTCCTCTACTTGGGAGGATAGTTAATGTTTGTGCTGTTGGGGTGGCCTCATCACACCTGTCTATATTGACTACACAGTGTCCAGAAAATGGTGGGAATTTTTATGGGGGTATTAGTAACTAAACGGTGTTGGTGAATGTCCAGCAGACCAGAGGCTCACTCATCTTGTAGTTGTAGCTCTGGTGCTGAAATCTGGTGGTCCCACCTCTCCGTGCTGGCGGGCAATAATGGTGGTCTCTGTCACAAGTACTGCACAGATACACTCGAGTAAGTCACCAACTGAATAGACACTGCTTGGTTGAAAACAGAAACTCACAGCTCTGCAATCAAAGTATGGGCCATGTGTCAAAATCTATTCTCTACCCACGTCTGGACACAACACTGACACAACAACCACATCATACAGACAGGTCAGATCTCTCTGACCAAACAGCACATTTACCATGGTGGGTTTACATCAGATAGATCCTCCCAGACTATAGATTCTGAAAAATATTTATTAGTTTTCTGCCCTAAAAGAGGATAGGTAATATGTTTCATTATTCTCAACACTTGATCTGTCTTGCCTAATCCTTGCTGGAGTTTATGTACATTGTTGGTCCCTAGACCCTGACTTGGGCGGGGGGTCTAGAGCAAATCCCTACTTGTTTGTAAGGCTTGATTTCGATATGGCAGTATCAAAATCACTCGAACATGAAACAATATTCAAAATATATAAGGAAATAATTTCAATCTTACCAGATTATGAATAAATAACACAGAATTGCTAGCAAAACTCAGCTGAGCTGCTGGCTATAGTATGGGCGTCCCTAAACTTCTTTCATTTGGATTTCCCTTTTTTTCATATGGAAATCAACACCACACTTTAAATGACAGGGCTGAGAATCTGTCTCTATCACTATTGATTAATGAGCCCCAAACTTTCCGGCGCGCCTGAAGAATGGACCGATAAATTGCGTGTGGCAAAATCATTCCGCGCGTTACTTAGATTGGAAGGCACTGGCGCGCTAACTGAATGCTATTGTCCAGTGGCCTCAAATGTTAATATGTCACTGTTAGAATCTACGTTTATGACTTTTCTAACTTTCAAAGTTCCCCTACAACCACCTTTAATGAGAACTAGTTTGTCTACCAAGTCACTGGCGCACTTTCAGGTTTCAAAAACAATTAGTTTAGATTCCCATACCCTTCCCAGTCCAAGTCAAGTATGGGATGTTTAGTTATGTTCTGTTAGTCTGTCCGTCTCTACTTGTGTTTTTCTACAAAAAAATGTACTTCGATTTTGAACCAACCTTTCTCTCCCCTCCAAAATTTTTTGTCGTTACGTTTAAAAGGTTTATATTTTAGACACAGCTACCACCCAAAAAACCCTCTCTTCCATACTACGTAGAGATTGAAATGAACACCTGCGTCTCGAGGGTCGTGGTTTTTTTTGTGCAATTAGCGACACTTTTAGATTCAATACAGTCTGTCGATGATGTGAACAACACTGTCTTTTGTCATTATCTTCAATATTATCTATCCGTCTGTAAAATTAAGAACATATTAGTTCACTGCTCAGAATGGGCCATCCGGCCAGCTAATTTTTATATTCCTAACATTAATATTAAGAAAAAAGTACTTTTTAAATTTTGTAATATTCCAAACATCTGCGTTTTAGCCGCTGAATTCAAATCAAGGGCTTGGTATCGCGCAAAAGCGTCCAATAAATGACTTTGGCGTAACATATCTATGGTCCCTTCTGTCGAGTTGCTTACTTTTTATGTCAACTTGGGAAACGTGACTTTTCTCCGTTTCCCCCCCAATTGCGTCTCCTTAGCCTTCTAGTCTCACGCAATCTTTCCAGTCATATTTTTTTCCTTTTTGATCCGCCGTTCCCCTCCTGTCTAGCAAGTCAATTATTATGGAGGATGATGACCCGCGGTCTAGGCGATCATGTACTATTCGCAGCCTACGCATTATGTTTTTATCCTTAAATGTTATCCTTGGAGGTATTTTACCGTTGTATCTCTGTCAATTTCACTACACAACTCCCCACTTGAAAACATGCCTATGGCAAGTTCCAAAACCAGCGATACACATAGGTAAAATTACTCCTCACGTCTGCCACTACTCTAATTTTGATCACAGGGGTGCCGACTGAGGAAATCTGCACCGACATTCAATTTGCCTGGGATATATTGGATACTAAACTGATAAGGTTGAAGCAATAAAGACCACCTCAGCAATCTTGCGTTTTCATGCTTAGCCTGAGACAAGAACACGAGAGGCTGATGGTCCGTCTCCACCACAAAAGTCCTACCATACAGATAGATTTGAAACTTCTTTATTGCCCAGCTTAACGCTAAACATTCTTTTTCGCTTGTGGAGTATCCTTGTTCCGCCTTATTCAATTTGCGGCTTGCATAAGCGACTGGTTTCAGTTCCCCATCAGGTGAAGATGATCTTTGCAACAAAGCCCCTCCGAGTCCTACATTACTTGCATCGGTTCTTAAGACAAAGTCCTGTGTCAAATCAGGCAGTTTGAGAATAGGCTTGCTAGTGAGTTTTTCCTTTAACTCTTGGAACGCTAGTTCACATTGTGCAATCCAAATAATTTTATCTGGAAGTCCCTTGCGAGTCAGATCAGTCAGAGGAGCACAAATAGCGTTAAAATTCTTGATGTATTTCTGATAAAATCCGCATAACAGAACACGAATGATCGCACGTCTTAATTTTTTTTGTTTGAGTGGCCTAGGTGCTCCTCTGCCAGTCCATTTTAGTGTATTTCCAAGTTCTTAGGATCAGGGGTCATATTACCCTGATATACAGTGTGTCCCAAGAATTCCAACTCTTTGCATCCAATACAACATTTTGTTGGCCTAGCAGTTAAGTTCGCCTCCCGAAGTCTACAAACAACATCTCCAGAGCTTCAATGTGTTCTTCAAATGTCTCTGTGGCGACGAGAATATCATCCATGAAATTCGTGATACATGGGTTATTCAGGGGATCCAACAATTTGCGCATCATCCTTGAAAACACACTCGGAGCATTTTTCAGTCCGAATGGTAGCATATTGAATTCATAATGTCCATCCGAAGTGCTAAAAGCCAAATAAGGTCTCACTTCAGGCTTCACTGGGATCTGGTAATATCCTTTACTAAGATCCACCTTTGAAAAGTATTTTGCCTTGTTCAGTCTGGCAAATAACTGTTTTGTGTCTGGTAATGGATCCACTTGTCCTTCTGTGACAGCATTCAGTTTCCTGTAATCTATGCACAGCCTGTGTTCCCCAGACGGTTTCCTCAACAAAACGACACTAGAACTAAAAGATGATTCACTGTGCGAAATAATCCCCTCCTTCAACAAATACTCTATTTCTTCCTTCAATGCCTTCTCCTTCGCGAACGGAATAGAATAGGCTCTCATACAGATTGGGTTTGAGTCTACCAGTTTCATGTCATACTGTAGCAAATTTGTATGGCCTGGTTTATCTGTTAATACATCTGTATGTTCCTCCAGAACCTGTTGAACTCTCTCCCTCTGATTTTTAGTCAGGTGCTTACTGACTTTACCTGTGCTGCTGTTTCACAAGGATGTAATGGGTATTCATGTGAGGTGAGTGGTTCTTTTTGCATCTGGGTTGCAATAGCCAAGGTCAATAAGGGGGTGCTTTCCTGGAGTGGTCTGTCCAGATACTTCTTTAACAGGTTTACATGATAAACTTTCTCCTTACCCTTTTTGTCAATTTTATAGTTTGTTCTAGACACCTTCTCTAGAACCGTATATGGACCTTGCCAACCAATTTGTAATTTATTCTGGCTTCCGGGTAGTAGAAGCAGCCCCTTCTCTCCGACTGCCAGTTCCCTGTCCTTTGCCTTCCTATTAAAATATGCTGCATGTTTCTTCCTGGCTTATTTCAAATTATCATTTGCCAGTTTCCATCCAGCTTTCAAACGAGTGGTCAGTTCGTTCACATATTGATACGATGAGGTAACAGTCTCTTCCGCCTTCTCATCTGTCCAGTGCCTTAATAAATTACATCTGGTACTTTAATTTATCAGACTTTTTGTTTGTGGAACCGGTCTGGTCCCGTCCCTTAGAAGCTTTATTTAATAATGAGGAGACTTATTTCTTCCTACAATCATCACCCACAAATCGACCACTACCAACTTTTCTCTGGGGTTTGTCTCCCCCCTTAAGATTGCTTATGAGAGATAAAATCTTCGGCTTCGCTTTTCTGACAAAATTCATTCCAGACAGAAAAATAATATAAGTCTGACCGAGGGATTGTCATCTTATCCTGGGTAAAATTTCTTCTTTGTACTCTTCGCATAGTGGCCATGTTAATCCATTCAAGTGAAGACTGGGTGTGAAAAGGGGGCTCCCATTCCACTTTGTCTACCCGAGTATAATTAGTTTTCCTTTCAGGCCTAAAGTTGCCCCGTGGCGTTTCTAGGTCCTGCACATATTTTCCCTTTGTGGGTGTTCCCTCATGAAATACGCCACATGCTTCTACAAAGTTTTCAACATCGACATTTACGTCGGGCCAATAGTATTTTCGAGCAATCTTTTTTTATTTGCAGATGGTACCGACCGACTTCCCTCTCATGGTCACCATCTCTTTTCCAACATGTAAGTTCCTTATTAAAGTTTTGACCCCTATATAAATCTTGGGAAGAACTAACTGGACCGTGACCAGTTGGATCTAGTTTTTCCTGTCTTCCTGTATAATAGTTTTGTTCTTTCATGAAATAGTTCCCCTCCCCTTTTTGCTCGGAGGTGTGTGGCATTTGGGCAATTTTTTAAAACAGGGCTTGAGTGTCCTATCCTCAGCCTGCGCCTTCCTCATCTCCTCTGGATGAGCATTATAGGTTCACCTTCTTCCTCCTTCTTCTGTGACCTGGTCTGCACTGTCGCCATGATCACAGGTTTCTCGGGATTCCCCAAGAAGACGTATCTACACCCCAATATCAGAGGGTAGATTGGTTCATCTATCACTGCTGCTCTGATTTCTCCTTCCACATAGCGAGTTTTCACCGTTATCCTTGCGATGGGAAGTGTCATGAGTGGTATGTCCTTAGTCGCCCCTTGTATTTCCACTGTTTCTGTGGTATACTGACTTGGGTCCACTAGGCTAGACTTCACAACTGAATCATAATCCAAACCTTTATCATAAAGGCACCTTATGGTGACCCCATTACAAATAACATCCTCACAAACTGGGGGGTGATAAGGTTCCTGTTGTCCATTAGGATTAACCTTTAATCTTTGCGTCCCCGACTTCATTGCAGCAGTGTTTGAAGGTTTCCTTCTACAAAATTCGGTGTTTTGGTTATCCTTCTTGCACCATTTACACCATCTTTTTCCTTGGTTCAACGGTTTTTTTTCATTGAACTTTTGGTCATTGAACTGTGAGTTTCTGTCGCGATAGTCATTTCTTGGCCGCTCAAAGTTTGTCCTACCTTTATTTCCCTGCTCTCTATTATCAAATTTATTAAATTGCTGTGGAGCTTTAAAATTGTCTATGTGCTTCTTTTTAGCACCACTTACCTCTGCCTGGGCTGCCTGATACCTCTCAGCAACATTTAAAACTTCCCCCAACTTCTCTGCACCTTGTTCCATGAGAAATTTTCTCATGTCTGGAGCCATGGACTCTCTCAATTGCTCAATCATGATCATTTCTTTAAGATCTTGGGTCTTCCCCAGAGCCGTCCATTTCTCCAAATAGGTTTCTAATCTAGCAGAGAATTGGTGGTATGTCTCCCCAGACAACAGTTTGGCATTTCTAAATTTCTTACGATAAAATTCACCATTCTTCTCGTACCTTAATAACAAAGCCTGCTTTAACATGTCATAATTGTCTTGGTCTTCCCTGTTCATTTTGGCAAATACTTCATAAGAAGTACCTCTCAATCCCTGTGATAGCTTTAAGCTCCACCTCTCTCTCTCTCTAACCCATATGTAGTAGCTAATAACTCAAAACGTCCTAGGTACCCCTCTATGTCATCGTCTTTTTCAACAAAATGGTCTAAATGAAACCCCATAGCTGAGTTTGAGGCTCCCAGACTGGGCGTAGCATCTGAGGCGAAAGGGCTGGCACCATTTTCAGGAGCCTGGCCTTGTAATTCCAGCTCCCTTAGTCGTAATTCGTGCTCCCTTTGCAACCTTCTATCTTCTGCCTCCCTTTCGGCCTTTTTTTTTCTTCTCGGCCTCCCTTTGCTGTCGTTTTTTTCTTTCTGCCTCCAATGCCTTCTTGCCTCTTTTCAGCCTCAATCTGCAACCTCTTATATGCCTCAGCCTCTAACCTCTTCTGTTCAACCAACCTGTCAGACTCCAATTTTCTTTCAGCCTCTTTTTCTAATCTCCTTTCTTCCCGTTCAATATATTTATCACATTCAGCCGTTACGTATTGAATTAAAATTTGACCATCCATTCCCATCTCCTTCGCGGTGAGCACAGCAGCTGATCTAAATTTTGCCAGCTCCGCCATACTTTTTAGACAATATAATAATATACAAGATAAATCTCTAACCAGTAAATACACTAAGTACTTCTTATGACTATAGTCTAACCAATTCTAACTAACCAGTTAACTAATTAATTATTACTGGCTGTGAAGATTCACCAACTTTTCATCTTCAGGGACACTTTTAATGCGAATTAAAGTTAAAGGGATACAATTTTACAATTTATTAAATTTCCCTACTTTTAATTTCTCCCACCAGGAGATCCTAGAATATTACTGTAGTACTGATTGTGGGCTAAACATATCCCTGGACAAGACCCCAATAATATGTAGTGGGAAGTTGAGTTTGCATGTATTGTATGAATGGTGTGATGATATTACTAGTATTAATGTACATGTTATGAGGCCCAGCTGTTGAAGGCTCCTGAGATAAAATGTAGTTGAGAATTGTCAGAAGGCCTTTCTTGCTACCACTACGACCTCACGCTTAATTTTTTTTTAATGAATGTGGCTACGTAAAGTGTCTAGGGTTATGATATGTAGTGTGGTGTAATAGGTTTATAGTAGTACACCCCCCCACAAAATTATTTAACATACATAATACCCTATAACCACCACAAATCACCCCCCCTGTTTAAAATACACTGTAAACTCAAACTCAACGTGTGTTAAAAATTTAAAATTTCAATATAAATTATAAAATAAATTTATTCGAATTTCTGGATCAATTTTTTTAAGGTTGACCAGAACTTAAAAGGATTTAGAGATTATGAAAGAAATGCATGGAATATTAAATCATAAATGCAATAGTGTAACACATAAACATACTACCATACTAGTTAGTAAAAGAGCAACCCCATAACAGTGTTACTAGTAATCCATCTACTTGGGAATAAAAGACAATTAAATGTATCATGCTGTTGTGGGTGGTCCTCATCACACCTCAGTACTATATTGACTAACACAGTGACCCAAAAATACTCAGGTAGGACGAATTTTTTTATGGGGTATTTATAAGTAACTACAGCCCCCCTGGCGTATGGTGATGTCCAGCAGACCAGAGGCTCACTCATCTTGTAGTTGTAGCTCTGGTGCTGAAATCAGGTTGTCCCCCCTCTCCGTGCTGGCGGGCAATAATGGTGGTCTCTGTCACAAGTACTGCACAGATACACTCGAGTAAAGTCACCAACTGAATAGACACTGCTTGGTTGACAACAGAAACTCACAGCTCTGCAATCAAAGTATGGGCCATGTGTCAAAATCTATTCTCTACCCACGTCTGGACACAACACAGACACAACAACCACATCATACAGACAGGTCAGATCTCTCTGACCAAACAGCACATTTACCATGGTGGTTTTACATCAGATAGATCCTCCCAGACTATAGATTCTGAAAAATATTTATTTGTTTCCTGCCCTAAAAGAGGATAGGTAATATGTTTCATTATTCTCAACACTTGATCTGTCTTGCCTCACCCTTGCTGGAGTTTATGTACATTGTTGGTCCCTAGACCCTGACTTGGTCGGGGGGTCTAGAGCAAATCCCTACTTGTTTGTAAGGCTAGATTTCGATATGGCAGTATCAAATCACTCGAACATGAAACAATATTCAAAATATATAAAGAAATAATTTCAATCTTACCAGATTATGAATAAATAACACAGAATTGCTAGCAAAACTCAGCTGAGCTGCTGGCTATAGTATGGCGTCCCTAAACTTCTTTCACTTTCTTTCATATGGAAATCACCACACTTTAAAATCTGTGTCTATCACTGAACAACTATTGAAGAATGTCCCCACTTTCGCGTCTGAGCGCTAATGATATGATTGTCTGTGGCCAATCACTGCCTAGGTTTATTTTAAATTCAAATTTCCTACCCTAAAGTCTTTCAGTCATGCTTCAGTCAAGTATGGATGGTTATCTGTTAGTCTGTCCGTCTCTACTTGTGTTTCTACAAAAATGTACTCGATTTTTGAACCAACCCTTTCTCTCCCCTCCAAAATTTTGTCGTTAAAGAAAGTTATTTTTTAGACACAGCTACCACCCACAAAACCCCTCTCTTCCATACTACGTAGATTTTGAACACCTGCGTCCTCGAGGTCGTGTTTTTTTTGTGCAATTAGCGACACTTTAGAGTTCAATACAGTCTGTCGATGATGTGAACAACACTGTCTTTTGTCATTATCTTCAATATTATCTATCCGTCTGTAAAATTAAGAACATATTAGTTCACTGCTCTGAAATGGGCCATCCGGGCCAGCCTAATTATTTAATATTCCTAACATTAATATTTGATAAGAAAAATTACTTTTTAAAATATGGGATTATTGTAAATAATTCGAACATCAGATGCGTTTAGCCGCTTGAATTCAAATCAAGTGCTTGGTATCGAGCGCAAAAGCGTCCAATAAATGACTGTGGCGTAACATGAAACTATGGTCCCTTCATGTCGAGTTTGCTTACTTATTTATATTTTTCAACTTGGGAAAACGTGACTTTTCCTAGGTCCTCCCTTTCTCCGTTCCCCCCGCCCCCGCCCCCCCCCCCCCCACCCGCCGCGCGCAATTGCGTCTCCTTAGCCTTTCTAGTCTCACGCAATCTTTCCAGTCATATTTTTTCCTTTTTGATCCGCCGTTCCCCCTCCTGTCTAGCAAGTCAATTATTATGGAGGATGATGACCCGCGGTCTAGGCGATCATGTACATCAGCAGCCTACGCATTATGTTTTTTATCCTTATATGTTATCCTTGGAGGTATTTTACCGTTGTATCTCTGTCAATTTCACTACACTCACATTGTATAGAATAGAACCAGATAGAACTAGAGTTAGAAGGAAATGAAACTATACATCATATTGGTTTTGTAAATAGGCATGCTTTAATATTGTTATATCCAAAAAAGGACCCAAAGATGCAGCAATAGAGAATGCAGTCAGCGACCCATAGCTTGACTGCTTGCATCAGGGTCAGCGAACCAGAGCTGACCAAGACCCTACTCCACCTCCACGTGGTGGTCCTGGAAACAGGCTGCATCACTGCAGTCTGGCTGAGCGAGTAGGGATCGCAGAGGGAAGGCAAACCCGGTCCCAAAAAATGCCGTGCTGAAGTCGGATGTGTCGACCGAAAGGTGCAGATATCACAGCTCCGGCGTAAACAGACACAACGCAATCAACGTCCTTTTCAGGTCGAACGAGGAAGAAGAAGAAGATATCCAGGAGTTTTTACGGACGCCCACTTAATAAACATCTGCCCTTTTTCCCATGCCCCCGCGCTTATTTTTGACCCGGGCACTTGATCCCCTGACCGCCCCTCCCAGTGATTACGCTAAAATTATCCCTTCCCCCGGTTAGCCCCCTGCACCCTCCCCCTTTAGAAAATGTTTTTTATGTCAGTGACACCACCCCTTAGTTAAAATCCTGTCAATACGTGACTTTTTAAGTGTCGTACAATTAAATTACTTATGTTCTACTAGTAAGCTTTAACGATACTATTACTAATAATAGGTGAGCACTAATAGTACATGACCTAATAAGCATCCATCACGTGCCAAGAAACAAACCAAACCCTTTAAGGAAGCATTCTCATCCGGAAGAACGAACCGGGGTTTGAACAATGTTACCGGCACCACCTAGCACGACATTCTCTAATGTGAAGTGGATGCAAATCAAACACACTAGGGCTGAGTAGCCTTTCAGACCCCTGAACACTAATAAGAACGCCATACGTGGAACATAACATGTGCCTGTGATTAATGGGATCCGGTTGCAACGCTCCTCCGCTATTGGAGCCCATTTGGTGAACATTTAGCACACAATGTGACAAAAATTCACCAAACGTGATTTACCAAACAGCATTGTGCGGCTGTTACAATGCGGCGAAATAAGAACAAGTCTGAATAAATCATTATTAAGTAGGACCCAGCCTCCAACATCCTAGAGCACAGTTATCAAATCATTGCCGTGTGACCTATACGGTTAGACTGGCGACAATCGACAATGCATGCCGATCACTGGTGCATAGCATTGACCTTCAGTAAATTCACGTCAATCGTGTCTGTCATCCGCCATCTTGAAAGGTCTTTCCACAACTTTTTTTTAATACCTTCCAGATTTTTTCTTCAATTCCCTCCTTCGTGTGTGAGTGTATTTTCTATTTCTCTTACCATTAGAATCCAGAACAAGAACTACCTTTTATAACTTTTTTTGTTTTGTTGTTATTTGTTATTCTTTACTTTATGACTGTTAATCGTGAATTCCTCACATTTATTCCTTTTCTCATTGACCCATCGTGAATCCCAGTACTTGCACAGCTTCCAAACATGAGCACTTTAATTTTTGAACTGTCCAATATTTGAGGACGTGTATGACTTCGCGCTGTGTTTTCCGCTCGATGTCATGTCCCCGAATGACTTGACTGAGTAAAGGAAATCATTATCTGGCAGTAACCTTTCGGGAAGCTGTTAAGGAAATTACAATAAAGCATATTGTTATCCTCCATTGTTTGTTTCTGTTGTCGTTATGGATTTAGTACAGCATCTGGGGGCTCAGCCACGTGTCATGATATTGCTCAGAAACACGATCTTTGGACCTTTTCAATTCAAGTGTCATTTTTTTCCTCATATGCTACATTAGGTTTATTTTTAATGTTCTCCATTCGAGAGATTAGTTTAAAAGATCGTTCGAATTCAAGAGAACTGGCGTATTGATGACATGTGGTGTAATCACGCGATAGAAGGAAAAAAAACAACAACAAAGAAATAGCAAACACCACTGTCTTTTGTTTTTACTCTCTACATTATAAGAAGATACGTAGGTAGATAGACAGACAGACAAATAGATAGACAGACGGACGAACGGATAGATAGACATGCAGATAGATAGATAGATAGATAGATAGATAGATAGATAGATAGATAGATAGATAGATAGATAGATAGATAGATAGATAGGTAGGTAGGTAGGTAGGTAGGTAGATAGATAGATAGATAGATAGATAGATAGATAGATAGATAGATAGATAGATAGATAGATAGATAGATAGATAGATAGATAGATAGATAGATAGATAGATAGATAGATAGAATGAACGAACTTTATTTTCAAAGGCCCGCAGGCCCGTCTGACATTCTGCCCTTCCTGTCTCTCACCTTTCATACTGAATTCATTTATTCTCACATGCATTTTACATATCAATTTCAAGGAATTCAATGTTGTAAAGTAAAATAAAATAGCACACTCATATTAACATTAACTATTTATAAGCGTGACATTATATATGTTGAAAAGTACAACATCGTCATTAGAACCTACAGTTGACATTATAAGAAAGGATAATCCGGATTAGGAGGGAATGTAATCAGAACTCATAAAATATTCGAAAAGTCTACGATTGTATGAATATGGACTGAGGTTGTTTCTTATGTTATGTGGAAGACAATTCCAAAGATGAGCAGCCGAGTACGCTAAGCTTTCCTTGAATAAGTCAAGCCTAGGCTTGGGTACGTGCAATTTGTTTTAGCGTTGACTGCGTCTTTCGTTGTATTTGAACATTGGCCACAGATATGCTGGAGCATTATGTGACAGGATTTTGTGAACAAATTTAGCTTTGTTGAACAGAAGGCGCTTTCTTAAGGGCAGTATTTGGAGATTTTTATATAGAACTACACACTGAGATAGATAGATAGAACGAACGAACGAACGAACGAACTTTATTTTCAAAGGGTTAAGAATTGGGCACGCAGGCCCGTCTGACATTCTGCCCTTCCTCTCTCTCTCTCATCATGTATACTGTATCCTTTCATCCTCACATTTACTTTAAGCATTATTAAGGCATTTATCATTATAAAAGTAATATAACATCAAACATTTGCAATAATCATCATAATTAAAGTGTGTTTTTAAAATAAAGATAGATAGATAGATAGATAGATAGATAGATAGATAGATAGATAGATAGATAGATAGATAGATAGATAGATAGATAGATAGATGGATGGATGGATGGATGGATGGATGGATGGATGGATGGACGGACGGACGGACGGACGGACGGACGGACGGACGGACGGACGGACGGACGGACGGACGGACGGATAGATAGATAGATAGATAGATAGATAGATAGATAGATAGATAGATAGATAGATAGATAGATAGATAGATAGCTAGATAGATAGATAGATAGATAGATAGATAGATAGATAGATAGATAGATAGATAGATAGATAGATAGATAGATAGGAAGGCCTGTGGGTTGGAAGGTAGGCAAATTTAAGCCAACAAAGGACAACTTATGCTGTCACTAAACAGATTTTAACCGATGTAATAATTCATATATTTATACGTGTATTTTATTAACAGTTTCTATGATACGCACATTGTCAAACGTTATAGAATGTATATTGTGGCGTTTTGTCCCCCTTGCTCCACAGTAGTGGTCCAACAATGGCCAAATTTAGATAACAATGATGACGTGTCTTTAAAAGTATCAACCTTCGCTCAGGATTACTCTTCTTCTTCTTCTTCCGTCCTTAGCCAACGACCGTCAAAGCAGTCAGTGGCCATTACGCCTAGTGGCGTCTTAAGGGCAACAACGAATAGATTTTCTTAGCCGTTGTTCCCATCACGCCTAATGGCGTTTTTAGGGCAACGACAAATCAATCCGTTTGTTGTTGTTTCCGTAATCAAAGTGACTGGCAAACGGGTGATCAGCCCGTTGTGAGCATTACTCTTGGCAGAGATAAAAATTTGAAGAATGATACTTCTATTTAAATAAAAACGTGTAAAAAAGATCTTATACGATTAATATGATAACGTTTTGATGATGAGACAGAATTCTATACGTGTTTTGAATTTTTATTCAACTTACTAACAGAAAATAAAGAACATCATTGCTTTTTACTTTTTGATACAGGTTTTTTTTTTAATCAGTAAAAATATATGAAATCCTGAAAGACTTCGTCGAGAATTATTAATATTGTGGGCATTTCTAGCTTCAAAGTGTTGTCAGTTGGGTTGGTCCTGTTCCAGCTTTGAATCTAGAAAGTTCAGCTTTGACTTTTTCTTCCTCAGCACCAGGTAATGGGTTATTTTTTCAGGGAAATGGTGTATAATTTCTGGGAGATTTGTCACACATAGATATACTCGTAATTGTGCACGTTCATGTCACAGCCAGAGACTACGAATAAATATAAACAAAGACTGGCCCAGTTAGCTTTATGTCTTATGAGATATAATTGACAGTCCACGCCCTAATCAATCTTCCTGTCTTCAGAGTTAGCAGGACATTTCTTCTTAATTAATCAAGTCTAGAACAGTCACATGAGTCATTTAAATATATATTTCTACTGGGGGAGGAGGGGGCAGAGCGCAGTCTTACAAATCAGTTTAGTCGGACATTCTATTTCGCACTCCCCATGCTGTCAGACAATAACCACATTCAGTAATATACTGTTCAAAAAAAGAAAGGCATAGCTATCCGAGGGCGCGTTTTTATGAGTTTGTAAGTAAAATTTGGTGCTAGGGTATATAAAAACCAGCCTCAAATGTTCTTTACAGTATCAAATGCACTTGTTGACCTGAATTGCGTTCGTTTTTGTAATCGTTACAACGCAGTGGTCAATAGTGTTTATGACGCAATTTTTGACCACAGCTCATGTTGCGCGCACGTGAAAGCAACAAAATTTGGAGTGAACACTATTCACTGACTATGCAACTGAAACCCTATAAAAAGATAACGCTACACACACAAAATTCAGTTCATTTTCAAGCAGACATTTATGGCGTCTCTATCGATAAATTTAAGGAACATTGCTATTGGCCGACTGCATGCAGGCGAAAGTCAAAGTCAGGTTGCCAGGCATCTAAACGTGCATCAGAGTACCATCAGACGACTTTGGCACCGGTTCCAAGCCACTGGCTCAGTTGAAGACCGGCATCGCAGTGGACGACCCAGAGTGACAACAGCAGCGGAGGATCGCTTTATTCGGCTTCGTCACCTCAGAGACAGGTTAACAACAGCTTCCTCAACTGTCCAGTCATTGCCTGCAGGACGTCATGTGTCTGATCAAACTGTCCGGAATAGACTGCATGACGCTGGACTTTGGGCACATCGACCTCACCGAGGACCTGTGCTTACGCGCCGCCATCGCCAAAATTGACTTCTTTGGGCCAATCAGCATCGTCCCTGGGCAGCTGACAATCAATGGAGACGTGTCTGGTTTAGTGACGAATCTTTCTTTTTGTTGCAGCGTCATGATAGACGGCGTAGGGTCTACCGTAGGCGAAATGAACGTTTTGCCCAAAATTGCGTTGATGAAGCTCCGCCGCACGGTGGTGGAGGTGCAATGGTGTGGGGAATGATCAGTTACAACGGAAGGAGTCAATTGGTGCACATTGAAGGAGGCTTGAATGCGCAACGATACGTCAATGAAATTCTTCGACCCCATGTCCTTCCACTTTTGGCTGCCCAAAGGTCTGTGTTTCAACAGGACAACGCCAGACTCCATTGTGCACGGTTGAGCACGCAGTTCCTGACTGCCAACAACTTTCTCACCCTTCCCTGGCCATCCCTGTCTCCAGACATGAGTCCGATTGAGCACCTGTGGGATGAGCTGCATAGACGTGTTTGTCGCCGAGACGTTGCTCCAGCCAATCGTCGTGATCTGTTCCAGTCACTCCAGGAAGAGTGGGCAGCCATCCCACAGGCCCACATCAGACGTCTGATCGCATTCATGCCCAGGAGATGCCAGTCGCTGATCAATGCAAGAGGAGGCCACACACCATACTAACGGGAAAGCCCGTACGCCAAAAAACTCTCGTGACCCAGATGCAAAACAACTGTCAATTGATTGGTTGAACCCTAAGGTATTCTTGTGTGCAATTTGAACAATTAACTCATTAAATTAAAAAAGTTATTGAATGTCAAAATTATGGCTATGTGTGTGCCTTCAGTAGCTATGCGTTTCTTTTTTTGAACAGTATATTATTAGAGCACAAATGAATATGCCAGATAGTCCTACAGAGATAATACTAAAAAAAGCGGTGCAACCACATCCGCCCATAAGAATAAAATAAATGACAGAAAAGATAATAAAATGTCTTCCGTCACCTGAAAGAGGAACGTTCTTATATACAGCAATATACATATCAATATATTTCAAACCATGGAAGCATATATGGAGTCATCCTTATATGGTCACCAGCTATGCACAATGTTAAAGTATGTAGATTTGAGTTTGAACTTCTGTCTGTGAGGCTAATTACACCCTCATTAACTCTTGAAATCATCCACACACTTCCAGGGATTTCCTATGTGGTGAAACATGTTGAGAACCCACAATTGCACACTAAGCTTGGAGGACAAAAAGGCCGTTGCCACCGCAGGAGTTATCCCCATGTGACTCCCCCCACTGATAACCACCCGGAGCCCTCGTAAATCAGTTCACAGGGCGTGCGCTGGGGGGTGTGTGACATCAGTAGGAAGTGGCTATTGTAGAATGTTGCCCAACTCGTCCCACTGAGGACGCCCACGGATGAGACCCTCTCCGTACTGACGTATAAGCTCATGCCCATGTGAAGAAATACCCCACCCGCCTGAATTGGAGGAATGCCCCACCCTACCTTGGTACCCTAAGTAACCCCACATGGGCTCAGCCTAGGTACTACATAAAAAAGAATCGGGGGGTCTGGCAAAAAAGTGAAAAAAAAAAAAAAGCACGCCCACCCCCCCCCCCGCCCCCCCCCCCCCCCCCCCCCCGCGCACCCCCCGCCACCCCCCCAAAAAAACGTGGTAACCCCAAACCCAAAACGTTTTACAGGACAGGTCCGTCGCCTCCCCGCCTGGCCCCCCCCCCCCCCCCCCCCTGTCCGCCGCACCCCCCGCCACCCCCCCCCCCCCCTGAGTATTAGCTGCCCCTCACTCCGGTGGCGGCGGTCTCACCCCAGGTTGCCCCGTACCGGCACGCCCTTCGGGATGCCATTCCTCGAGGAGTAGCCGCTAAACACTGTATCAGTTGTTGTTGTGCCCCCGCCCCCCGGGCCCCGCCTGGCATAAACTGTCCATCGAGCCGTTTAGTGCCTCTCTTGGACCCTCTCCTCCTCGAGGTTCCCTACCTCACCTAGCCAGTATACTCAGACATCCATTTATCCAACAGCTACCCCCATGCCCATCCCCATCCCAAAGCCCTTACGGTCCCGCAAGCCGCTTGTGATTCCTCCATGCACTTCTTTCGTGGTGGCTGCGGATTCGTGTGACGACTGCACTTTAAACCCTCCTGTCCCCCTTCCCACCCCATCTACAACACGCGCGTCAACGTCCTGTACCCCCCACTTCCCCTCGCGGCCCGCCCCCCCTCGACCCTCCCCGCCCACCTGGTCCACGTAATGCCTCCAAGCATGTGGGGTGACAAGCCCCCTACGGGAATTCTACGTCCATCCCCACATTCCCCCTGTCCACACACCTGGGTTCCCACGTCACCCCGAATGTTATATAATTGTCCTCTGGGGGAACCAGGTGCGGACATCTTCGACGAGCCAAGTGTTCTTGGCAACACATCCCTCAAACGATATCACTCGCCCCACCCTTCCCCTAAACAACCCCCCAGGCACACCCTTCTGTCCTCCCACTCCTGGAGATGCTACCCACCATCCCCCGTCCCCATCCATGTACCACTCTACCCTCATCCCCCCCCCCCCCCCCCCCCATACGCAGGGACCATCGGTAAACCTGGTGCCGACACCCTTTACCCCCCATGTTGACAGAGTCTGCCATATACTCCCATACCCTCCCACTAGCTCCCGCCCCCACCACCCCCCCAAATCCATTCCACTCGACTATACATTTGCAGCATACTCACACTATTGAAACCAGTCCCACCGCCACAACTGTAAACTGCAACACCCTGCTCCCTACCGCTAGCCTATCCAGTTCATCCTGAATTGCGCTCACGCATTATCTCTAGTCTGTCCCTTCTTCATCCTCCCTACCCAACGCACCATACCCGTCCGTCCCTCCCAACTTTTCCACCCCACTCCCTCTAGCCCGTGCCATCCGTGAGTCCACTATTATACTCTCCTCTTTATCCCCCCCCCCTAGTCACCCGCATCCTACCCAATCAACCACATCAGTCCTGGTGGATTTGTCCCTCCCTTCTCCCTAGTCTCCCACGGCGATAGGACCGCCCGCGTCCATTGGCAAACATCGTTACCATACCCCCCAATGAGTGTCCCTCTCCCTAGCACCCTAGAATCACCCCTATCGGCTATCGTCCACTGCGGGCCCCTGGATCTCATCAGGGTAATGTCCAATCCCTCATTGCCAGATCGAACTCTGGTCATACCAGTTATCATCAAACTGGGTTCGCCCCATGCCACTTTGTCCTACAAAAACAAAGCCCTGCATGGACAAAGACCAGTACGTGAACACCTCTCCACAACCGCGGCGACCCCTACGGCCCCCTACCATACATACATTTTGTGCACTTCGCTGCCCCCATTTACTCCGTGCCCCCCCACCCCTCCCTCCACGCTGCCTCTCTAGTCCCTGCCAAACCACCCATTTTTTATCGTACCGACTTCCCCTTCCTTCAATGTCCCTATCCCACGTCCACTGCAGGGTGGTTCCGCACCCGGTGATATGTCCGATCGATCCCGTCTGTGGGGCGCGCACCCCCTGGTCCCGCTATCCCTACATTCGCTCCCCTCCAAATCTGCCTGCGTTCTTGCTCAATACTCTGTATTCTCCTTGTGGACTTTCCCTGTTCCGGCCCAATCTTCCTCCTATGCCATCATTACTCCAAGCTAGTGCCCATACCAATGAAAGCTTTGCAATCACCCCATGAGGCATTAGTACAAATCTGAGAATATGGGAAATATATCACACAACTCCGGTTCCCATTCGCTTCTCCGACCTGCGCTGCAACGTGCTCTCCTCCCATTCCTCTCTGGTCCCAACGCGGCTTCATCCCATCTTCTTGCATTCGCTCCCGAATTCGATCCAAAAGTCCAATACTCCGACAAAAACCAAGCCGTGCTAGTCAAATGCATCCCCCATCCCCACGGGTCTCCACCATCTCGCCATATGCTGCAATCATGCGCTGCCGAAGATATTAAAGTCCACCCGCCCCTATGTACGCGCCCCCGACCCCGTTTCAGTCCCGCCTGGGTTCCCCCCCCCTTTTCTCTGGCGCTGGTCTCCTAAGCTCCCGATATCTCAGCTTTCTCCCCCCCCCCATAGCAAGTACCGCACTTTCCTTCTCATTCGGGCCCCTCCAAGAGGTAACCCGACTCTTTCAATAGGGTTGGGAGGCAGTTGCAACGAATCAATTACCAGTCCCCCGAAACAAACCGTGCAACAGTGCACCGCCGCATGTTCCCATCCCCTGTCCCACACTTCTTCTTCACCTTCTCTCCATTTTTCAAAACCAATCAATTCTTACCCCCTCAATTGTTTTTAGTCCACCTATTCTGATATTCGACAACGTCATACGCCTAGTCTTGACGCACAAATTCACGGTCATCAATTGCCGTCCCGGGGACGAACGATGTACTGTGTACAATGATAGTTGTTAATATAACCAATCATGGTTCTACTACTCTGCAGTCCGTGCTCTCCTTGTACTCGAGATGGGACAATGTCCAATAAGTGCGGTAATCATAGAGAGTTTTGCCCAAACGTCCTTATCAAAACTTGACACGTTTTGAAGCCCGAAGAATAGTTTAATCCCCCGATAGAACCCCTCCGCCCGCCCTCCCCCGCTATTTAACGCCTAAAATTTCCTAAAGCTATCGGCATCTGCTTGTCCTCCCCCTACGGTCTTGGTCATGGCCGTGAGCGGGGGTGCTCGCCCCGGATAAGACGTTACACGGTACAATGGTAGCCTCGCGGTGGGGGGTGAATCGTGGTGCAATGTACTGGGGTGTCGCAACGGCGACCACCGTTTTCACTAATTACCTAAAGCGGCCCGCGCCATACCTCGACATCTACCACTTTCCCCAACCAGGGTCGATCGGGCATAGAAAAGGGGGTGGATAATTTCGCTCGATGCGCATGGTGTTTATTGGTGAGTGGTGTACTAAAATAACTCGTGGGACAAGTTACGCCAACGGATATAAAGAGTACCTAAAACGGAAGACGACTGCCTCGCGCCCGCTTTTTGCGGATTATCTGTGACCTGGGCTCCCCTTTATTAAACAAGTTGGCCAACCCTTACTACCGGTAAGGAGGGCTTGTCTCACGGTTGGGGGCCCCACAGTCTGGCCCGGGCTACTCAGCCACTCCATTGGGTTTTTGCCCCGTCAGTACTTATTATTTCCAGTGCACATCCATGTTACTGCCTAGGTCTAAGTACCCATACCGATTCATTTGCTCGGTAAAAAAAAAAACGCCAATTAGAAGTATTACTGGAATAAGAGATCACAGAGCCTAGTTGAGTAACAATGGATGTTCTATCGCGCCCTTTGTAGTTTTCCATAATAAGACTAAACCCGGGTCCCTAAAACACCCTTTGCACCCTGCCCACAAGACAAATATCACCAGCTTATACACACCCTCCCCTATCACAGCTATCTGCATCCCCACCTCCTGTGTCTGCTAAATGTCCTTCTGCGCATGGTTCTCCTTCCAGAACCCGCCCACTCCCCTGCACTGCTGTTGCTATCCGGCCTGTTCGTGCGCGGTCGTACCAGCAAAACATATCCCTGCCTTTTTGCATCTTAATCTCCTCTCTCAACCACACGCTACCAGGCTCTTCCCCATGGGAGGGCTCCCCACGGCCATTTCTGCCACTCTCCAGCTGATCAAGCCTTGCTCTTCATTGCATGTCTGTTTTCCTCCTCGCTCCCATGGGAATTTCCGCCATAGCCCCGTGTATCCTATTTGAAACCCCCATCCAGTGCTCCCCTTTCGAATCCCACTTCAGGCGCCAGCCTAAAAAGTACCGCTCAATAGGTCATATCACGCTTCTGGCCTCGCCACTTGAACCTTGTGGTTGTTGCAACATGTATTAAGAAATCTGTGTAAAATGAAAATTCGCACCCGGTCTGACACGTCACCGCTCGAACAAGGGGATGGTCGGGCAGTAGTTTGGTCACCTGATGGAATGCCACCACTCTAAATCAGTAAAGGACTTCCCAAGCACTGGTGTACTAGGGGGACTCCTTGTGCCATACGTACTGAGCAAGGAATATCAGGGAGTGGGGGGGTTTCTGACCAACCTCCCTCCGAGGTTGTACCAGACCGTGGCCCACATACACGAAGGTGATGCCACTCTCCGACTTCCCGTATTCTGAAATGCCCCCTTGTTCTACCTCCCACCCATCTGTACCACAAAAACTTCATGGATCATTACCCCATTCCTGTGAACTTCCACCCACCATTAGAATATATTCCCGCCTGGCCTTCACTAGAAGAAACCTCCTGATCTGATAAGAGAAAAAACTCAGCAGCCGTGTGTTGTGTTGTCTTTCAGTTTTACCTGCGAATGGCTTGTTGGGGGGGCTCATAGTCCCCTTTCTCACAATCAAAAAACCCGTGTGTACCCCGCTTTTCCCTTCCTGGTGGGGCTTCCGTGTGAAAAAGCAACTGTAGAAGAACATTATGTCAGGGTAACCTACCCCTCTAGACCCTTGCAATAAATGTGTATGTAAGAAATGTTATGCAGCGTTCTCTTACCGTTCTGCTACCCCAATTAATGGTTGCCCCACCTCTCAATGTAACCTTCCAGGGGGATCCCAAACAAAATTACTAGCTGTGTTGGGTTGTTGGGGGTTCTCCCATTAAGCCTACCACCGGCTCCGTGAACGTGCGGGCTTATAAGCGGGCCCAGTGCGGCCCTTGCACCACGACCTGATGGACCTCGCCCTTTCATATTTGCTTCTTCTCCCTACCCCGTGCACTGAAAAACAATAGGCCGCTCTGAGGAGGAGGGAAGTGACTCTCCACCACGATATTCCGTCTTGCAAGAAAAAGCCCTCCCTTCACATTCAAACTGGCTCAAACCTCGGACCTCCTCGCATGCTAGAATGACCCGGTGCCCATGTCCCCGTTCTCTTACCATATTTTGCCCATTGGGTACCTCACCACAAATTACACTTCCCCAGCCCTCTAATTCAGGAACATGGGATCTTGGTCGGTGAGTCTTTGTTTACCTGTGAAATTGCCAACACAGCGCACGACGGAAGTCATTAGCTAGTACGTTCCAACCACCAGGAAGTCTTTTCAAACAACCATCGGGGCTAGACTACGCCACAACCCCCTCGCCAATACCTGACAACGGGCCCCCACTCCCTCCCTTTGCCACCGTCCCCATTGGTCAAGCCCAAAGGACTTATGACAGATACAAAACCGACATTACTAAAATGGCCATGTCAAGGACAATAAGCAAACCAAAACTATCCATCAAACACAGACCTCAGTGGTAGTAAAACGTCGCATAACCAGTGGTCCTAAACCGGACGACACGCATGTTCATAAACAAGAACCTTCATTGATTAGCCATGGACCAATGGGGGAGCTGGAACCCCACCGAAATACGGATCAACACAACCACGGATTATCAAACTCTCCATACCCTTGGC
Source organism: Oreohelix idahoensis (assembly GCA_024509875.1). Lineage (NCBI taxonomy): Eukaryota > Metazoa > Mollusca > Gastropoda > Stylommatophora > Oreohelicidae > Oreohelix > Oreohelix idahoensis. The sequence goes on from JAMPIV010012663.1 coordinate 38,689, forward strand.
CAGACCCCCATCAATGACCATCAACGCCAGCCGCCGGGATACGGCGTCTTCTCATGCTCCATACCCTTGCTCAAATCCCCGGGGTCCAGTGTTTGCGGGAAGTCCGCATGATAAACGATGTCTCACAAACACACCTGGGCGTTGACGGGGGGGGGGTCTTTGATAAGCAACTCGCATACCCGTCCAACCCCCATACCAAAACACCACCAGTCCCAACCTCCTGCTGTAGCATATCCCATACAATACGAAGCGAGCCCAGACTGAGACTGTCAGACGCCAAGACCGGGTACCAGTGGGGGTAAATCCGGAGACCGTCCATACGCTCTCCAAGCGTCGCCTATAACAAGTCCTCCACCAACCCTCGGTTTTATGATTCAACTCCAGGGGTACCATTTAATGACCAATCGCCCGCGGAGCCCTATAGCATCCACGCAATCCCTCCTTATCAAGCACGCGCATACCAATGACAAACACAGCCAATTATGATGCCACCCAGCCTCCCACATGGGTGAGCTCAACTCCATACGCATGTGCGCCGCAATCGACCGTGTATACTCCCCCAACCCATGACATCCCCACCAACCCGATCATTCCTCAAACGCCATGACCCCTGACAAGACCGCATTGCCAGATAGCTTCCATCTAACGAATCCCGACGCTTCTCTAACCTTGCCCTTGACCTGCCAAAAGCCCCACGAAATAGCCATGCCACCCCACACCGACCTGATAAGATGCCAGACAATACAATACCAGAAACATATGACATAAACGCGACCTCGGGTGACAGGGCCTAAAGACATCCAGTACACCTGCCAACCCAAACATATGACATACTCTCCTGAAGCACCTTCGGACAAATCTCATGTCACTGACCAAGCCCGCCAAGCAAGTACTTGTCCAACCGATTGCCCCGGTAGTACTGCTATTGTATCGATACTCACATACTACTGCCAATCCCTTCGGCGAACCAAGTACATGCCACCAAGCCCGGGACGGGGTGGGGGGTGCTGGGCGTCGAGAAGCTCCATGGAGCCTGGATGGTCTCAACCCCGCTACCGAATACAGTCCCGAGGCCGCACCGCGACTCTTTATTCAAACTCCAATGATCCTCTCCAACCCGCCGGCCATCCAAGAATACATCCACCCCAGACTCCCGGGGACCGTTGAGTCAAGACCTCTCATACCCCTACCGCGAGACCCCGCAGTACATGAGATGATTACATTCACCGCTCGGCCTGTCAGGGGGGTAACGTGCTGTGGCCATAGGGTTGCTGGGGCTAGAAAAGTTGCCATTACCCCGTACAAACCAAAGGAGCAAGTAGCATCCTAGCCCAGCCCTTACTCTGGTGATCAACGTTTTGGTCCATAACCCTCCGTCTGCAGTGGAACTGCTTATACCCTCCTAGAGCAATGTTCTTTGCCTACCAAGCCGAGCCGGGGGTACTGAAAATCCATACCCTTGGTGCCTGACCCCGTAACGAATAGGGCATCAACGCTCAGCCCCCGGGGGACGCTGTAGTCTGAATCGCGCCATTAGCTCTCTAGTTTGCTCTATCCGAACCCCCGCGATGGGGTGGGGGGCCCTAATACAGTGCCACCCATTCTCTCGCGGTGGTACTGCTTGAGTATGAATGGCGGCATACAGCCGGGCAGTCCTCAAAGACATGTAGTGATCATCAATGCGCAAACCGGGTAGCGGGATGGGGTGGCTTTAGCCCTGTGCTCAAGGGAACTAGTACCAAATACAGGATATACTTAAACGCCAACCTTGTCCGTTCTAAATCGTCCATAGCCCAAAGACTATATCCAATCCGTATTACTAATACACAACCGGTGGGGGGGCGGGGGGGGCTGCGGTGTATCGAGTATGCCATACGACTACCCATAAGAGAGAGCCGAAACCAATTCTGAAACGAATACCGCGTAACGGCTGTAATCAACTTGGGCGCGATACCCTGACGCGAAGCCCTCCGACCTAGCCCCGATCAGGGACCGAACCCACAGTGTTAGCATGACTTGTTCCTTACCCCTAGGCGCCATATATCCCGCCCACCAACCGCCAGTGGTGGCCAATATTCATAGATCAAAACCTGGGTCATTGTATCAGAAGATCGGCATACAATGACCAGAACGCAATTGACTTATTACTTACAAGCAATACCCGACGATGTGGTGTCTCTATTATGCGCCCCATGGTGTGGGACAATTACCTAAGAAGGAGGCTGTAAAGCCCAGAAGCCCGGGGTTTCTGCATAATAGCCTCAGGCGATTAGCCAGTCAAAGACTTACCAAATACTTGTTCTGTCTGATCAATCAATACCAATCAGTCGATCAATAACCTCGGGTGATTTCAAGGCTTACCAATACGTGTCTGAATCAATACCTCAGGTGATTAGCCTGTCCAGGCTTACCAATACTTGTCTGAATCAATACCTCAGGCGATTAGCCTGTCAAGACTTACCAATACTTGTCTGAATCAATACCTCAGGTGATTAGCCTGTCAAGACTTACCAATACTTGTCTGAATCAATACCTCAGGTGATTAGCCTGTCAAGACTTACCAATACTACATGATTCTGAATCAATACTTTGTCTGATCATTCTCAGGTGATTAGCCCGTCAAGACTTACCAATACTTGTCTGAATCAATACCTCAGGTGATTAGCCTGTCAAGGCTTACCAATACTTGTCTGAATCAATACTTCAGGCGGTTGTATTAGTACCAATACTTGTCTGATTCAAGACTTACCAATACTTGTCTGAATCAATACCCTCAGGTGATTTAGCCTTGTCAAGCCTTTCCCAAATTACTTGGCTGAATTCAATAGCCTGTCAAGACTTACCAATACTTGTCTGAATCAATACCTCAGGTGATTAGCCTGTCAAGACTTACCAATACTTGTCTGAATCAATACCTCAGTCGATTAGACTGTCAAAAACACGAGCCTTTCACACTAAAAACCACGGCCATTCTTGATAACCAAGTAAAGATAACTCTTCTTATACTAATTTACCCTACATTATATCATCAGGTTCATTGTATAATTAGGATAAAATTAGACAGGAACGGCCACCCTGCGTTCAACCACCAATGACATTACCTTGAGCTCTTTCTTTGTCCCGATATCAGATAATACTGGCGCGTCTCTAGCAACCGTCGATAAGCAGTATTGTTCCGGTAATTTTGAACGACCCTTAGATCACGTTTATCCCGTACAAAATCGTCGCTCTATCTCCGTTGAAGCCAGCAGAGGAATATAAACAACCTGAAGTTTCACGGACATGGAAATAAATAATTCAGTGGCGAGGCTTGCAGAAAATACAATAGACTACTTCATTATGCAAGCACGTTTGTTGTCACAGGCCTGGAGCTTGGTTCATACTGAAGTCTCGTGGTGAAGGTCGATTTTTCTCAGGGGGCTTGGTTTTATAGGATGAGTTTATGGCTTGCCAGGCAACGCAAGCTCCACTTTCTCATTCGATATTGGTAATATAATTCTGTTTTTGTTAGTAACACAGGCAAGTTTAAGCGAATCCTTGTTGTACTATTTCTGGAGGCGTATTCTTCATTTTTTCTAGTTCCTCGATGATTGATTTAATTTTCTTCTAGTTCAGTGGTTCTCAACCTGGACATGGCATATTTCTAGGGGACCACAGTAAGATGGTAAAGTACTAAGAGGGGCGGGGGGGGGGGGCGCACAGAGGTAAACGAGGCTCAAAAAAGGTGGGGGGGGCATGCCCAAAAAAATGGTTGAGAACCCATGTTCTAGCTGGTAAAATAACTTGCTTTTCCAGTGCTGGTGAAAGTAATAATGAATGCAGATGTTGTCATAAAAATGTTGTCTTTTCAACGCTGCTTTTGATGGTTTAATATTCCTTGCTAGCGTCACTGTTGGTGTTATAATCTTCACTTTGCTGTATACTACTGGTTGCATAAAAGTATTTTGTCCAGTTTAACTGTTAATAAGATAAACCTTTCCTTCTAATGTAACTGCTTACAACAAAAGGTAGTCTCTTTACTGATACTGTAGTAGTGAGTGAAGTGAGAGAGGTTAATGTATTCTACGCCTCAGCTTTATGAGGTGGGGGTGACCGGTTTCATTCATCGCTACTGAGTCTGGTAGCCATTTTCAGCTGGTGTTTTAAAATTTTGTTTGCCTCTTTTGCCTTCTTGTAGCGAGACACGTACCTTTCAACCTAGACTTTGCTTAAATCAGAGCGCAATTTGCCATTCAAAAACAAGGGAATTCTGTTAACTGAAGCGATGGGTTGATAAACTCTAAGCCCTGAAAAGGACTACTATGATCTATCAGCTAGCATGAAGACTTGAAAAGGATTAGTCCTAAAAAGGACTGCTAGCCCGATCAGAGTTGGTAGATACTAAGTCCTGAAAAGAACTAACATTATATATCTGCTAGCATAAAGCCCTGAAAAGGACTTGCCCTAAAAAGGACTCGACAGCTACGTCAAACTCTACCCGTACTGGGTAGACATTGCAACACAAAATTCTTTTTCCAGTTGATTTGTCGATTATGCAAAATTTTCTAAAATTTCTACTGCCAATTGTCATAGATGAAAATAGTGCAGCAGTAATCATCCACTTTTGCCCCTCCCCATCTAGAGTATACTTTTGCTACATGAACGAAGGATAAGGGTTCGTGGGTTGACAAATGTTCTTTTCTCACACTCATGTATGGCTGGAAGTCATCGACACCAACGACTGTGTACCTTTCTACAGTTTAATTGGACGTATACACTCGACAGCACAGATAGTGACAAATCACAGGTTGGCATAATACATCATAGTACAGTGGATAAATGGTCTTGCAATGTTACATGGGCACTCATGTAGAATAATTGTATAATGGACTGTCAGTAGCCAAGCACTCAGTATCGCCCATACATATATATCAACTGACTTCACTGACTGAGCACGTCAGCTTATAAAATAATATTTTCAGATGGCTTCTAGACCTAATCTCGTCTAGCGACGATTCTTCAACATAATGTTCAGCACATATTTTTCCATATAATAATATTGAACCGCTAGCAATGGGTTCTCATGTGTAGCAGTGATCTCTGGACTAATCAAGCGATAATACGGGCATCCCTTTTCTCTTCTTGAAAGTCACTACATGTTTTGGTTCCAATATGGCTTCACTCGTGAGCTGTCACTCACGTTTGGATACAGATAATGAATCTGTCCTAAAGTTAGTCATTCATAAAACATTTCATTGCTCTGTAGATTTGGTCATGAACAATTGACTGCATTCTACAGGGTATAGTGCTGCTAGGAATCGAAGTCGTTTTCATCGAGTCAAATATATTCTCTTAAACATTCAAATCGTAATTATCGACAATGGTGGCTTCGATCGAGAGTTCATAAGAGTATCTTTTATGACCTTGGTTTTTTCAGAAATATGGATTTGCCATTCCGTGGTACTAAGAATGAACACTGGGGTAGAGCATACACCATAGGTCTAGACGCCTATCACTTTCCCCACAAATACTGAGATCACTTTTTCCCCGGCGACAGCCGACATAGAAAACACAGTCCCTATCAGGACGAAGCCAAATCACACCACACTCTAGCGACACATCCGCCGAATAGCCTTTGACCTCCCTAGAGACAACAGAACATATAGTTCGACTTAGATATGTAAAGATATACAGATATAAGACAGACTCGTCCTACTCAGACAAACAATACACATAAATTCAGGCCATAGATATTCTGAAGCAAGAACAATCTATTACTACCCAAACAAAGAATAAATCGCAGTAAAACTGGATTTATCCGCGGAGTTCGATCGAAAGAGCCGACACACAACTTTCAAGGGAAGTAACTCAATAATGACTTTTCCTTAAGCACTATTTTGTTTACAAAATATTTGCGAACATAAACAAGTATACCAATGTATAATATTGTAAGATATCAAAGACTGCACGTAACAGTCTTACCACACCTCCCGGGAAAAAAAAAATGGAACATTTTTTTTTTTTTTTGAAATACATCTAGGAGCAACGTACAATAGGCTCACAACGCATGAATAATGCGCAGATGAAAATATCAGGAATACCTATAACGCCTAAAATGAGGCTAAGTCGACTTATGGAGCGACTGGTGAGAATGTGTCTCATAAACTGAGAGAAATTATTTCTCTACAAGTATATTTTTCCAGGAAGGTGTCATCAAAGTATAATACAATTCTGGCAATTACACAATGCCTAAAAAAATTCATATCATCATTTCGTATTAGATATCTTAAATTTATGATTTATGAAGAAAAAAATCATCAAAGCACAGCGGTGAATAAACATCAATGAACCGCTATGTAGTGATACAATCATTATATTATTAAATTACAAATGTGTATCTATCATGATATAGAAAAGGAACTACTATAGAACTAGACATATCAAGAAGTCTAAGCCCTAATAGTTATGTGGAATCATGTGGGCATCTTGACAGAATGTCTGCCATCACATTATCTGATCCACGAATAGCTCGCACAGAGAAGTGAAAAGGTTGAAGAGCAATTGCATATCGAGTAGACCTCGAGCTCTTCAAATTCTTACTCTGTATAGCAGTAAGAGCTTTTTGGTCGGTTTCTACTATGAAATGTGCGCCTAGAAGGAATCTCTGTAGTTTGAGGATCGACCAAACCATAGCTAATAGCTCACGGTCTAAAACCGAATAATTCCTTTCTGCCGCATTAAGTTTTCTGGAAATATACATTACAGGATGCAGAGTTCCAGAGTACTCTTGCATTAGTGCCGCTCCAATCCCAGTGGATGAAGCGTCACTACGAAGAACGAATGTCTTATCTTTAGTGGGTAGCACTAAAATAGGTGGTGTTGAAAACAATGTTTTAATCTTATCCAGAGAGCATTGGCATTCCTGAGACCAGTGGACCACATTAGGCGAACCTTTCTTTAGAAGTGTTGAGAGAGGTGCCATGATAGAGGATAGATTCTGAATGAATCTGCCATAAAATTGAATAAGACCTAACAGACTTCTCACCTGTTTTTTAGTCTTAGGGATTGAGATGTTAAGTATCTTACTAGTATTATGGTCCTCTGTCTTTAGGAAACCATGACCAACTCGGTGGCCTAGGAAAGAAATTTCGCTAAAACCAATATAGGCTTTAGAGGGTTTCGCTGTCAGGTTGTGCTCACGCAAAGTAGACAGCAATTCATCTAACCCTGAATAGTGATCTTCCCAAGTATCGCTGAAAAGACAGATGTCGTCTAGATATGCAATGACATCTGACCGATAAGATAGGATTCGGCGCATCATGCGTACGAACGTAGCTGGTGCGTTCATAAGACCGAAAGGCATAAAAATTCCATTGGAACAAACCTCTAGGTGTTGAAAAAGCCGTGAGAGGTTTGGCGCGTTCAGATAAAGGAACTTGCCAATATCCTTTAGACAAATCAAGTTTAGTGAAAAAATGAGATTTGGAGAGTCGAGTAAGTAGCTCTTCCAGTAAAGGCATAGGTTCGGCATCGAACTTCGTTACTTGATTCAATTTTCGATAGTCAACGCAAAGACGTATGTTATTGTCTTTTTTACGCACAATAACCATCGGCGAAGAATATGCAGAGGTGGATGGTTCGATTATTTTCAAATCTATCATCTCATCCAACTCTTTCTCGACCTGTGCTTGAAAATGTATAGGTATAGGATAAGGTCTAACCCTAATAGGAGTATGGTCAGTTAGAACAATGTCATGTTGAATGACATTCGTTTGTCCAGGGATGTCAGTGAGTACATCCTGAAATGTTTGCAACATAGTTGAAACTTGTCGCTGTTCTCCTAGAGACAAATCAGGAGAGACAGTAACGTTCTTCCATGATTCACTGGAATGAAGTGGGATCATTGGAAGAGGAAGATTTACATCTGAAAAACTTGTTTCCTCATCCTGTATCACGGACAGTGATGAGTAATGACCATGTTGTACTGGAGAATTGTCCGTTGCTTGGAAAATGGGTTGCAAATAATCCGGACGTTCATGGAATTCAGTAAGCATATTGATGTGGAAGGTTTTATGCTTCCCATCAATATCGACAATATAGTCGACATCGGAAATTTTCGATATATATCGTACGGACCTTTCCAAGAAATAAGTAATCTGTTTTCCCTACAAGGTAGTAATACAAATGCTTTGTCACCAGGACAAAGTTGTCGTAAGCATCTCTTCTTATTGGCAAATTGCCTTGCCTTCTGTTTCGCAAATTCAGAAGAAGAAGTTGCTAATTTGCAGCTTCGATATACATTATCCTCTCACGTTTAGATAACTATCCACCGTCATAATGTTAGAAACATTTACGGGTGTTGCTTCTTAACGTGTTTTTAATTATGCTTTGCTGCATTTTGCATCTTTCATTTTCATTTTTTGATTCTCTTGTCATTTATTATCATCATCGTTGCTATTCATTTTCATTTGAAATCACATGTTTGAGTTGTAAATTTAGTTGAATGTTTTTATCATTTTTTTGGTTTTCATTTTCAACTTCTTTTACTTCGTAGTTTACCACATCGTTCCAAAGTAGGTCGATTGTGGATGTGTGCTTTAATGCATACTTTCATTCAGTTATATTGATTTCCATTTTCATATTCTTTTTCATAATATTGTATAACTTTATGAATATAATTTATGCACATAGACGTCGATGTAGTTTTGACTCACCTCTCTTGGGTACTTAGTTTTAAAAAAAAATTAATAGAATTAATTTTTTTTTAAGGGCCGGTGATAAGGGAGCTGTTGCGTACGTTTTACCTAAGGGGGTAGTCTTCGGTCCTGCCAATGTACGCACCAGTCTTGAGATAGTTATATTATTTGTGCGTACGTTTTATTCACGCACCGACGTGCACAATGCAGAGTATGAGTTGCTCTTTGCGCACGGGTAACCTAGTTGGGGGGATTATGACGTCAGCTGTTGTAAGGGCAAGATGGACTCTCTCTCTCTGCCCGTATGTTATTATTTTGATTCTGAACAATTCGATGGAAGAATTGTTCTGAAGGATTTTGTTGAGTCTTCAGGATGAAGCCAACATGCAGTTCAATACGTAAGTTTCGTTTGAACCTTCATGTATATTAATACGTCTATGAATAAAGTGGAACAGATGATCATCACTGGATTATTGGATTCCTAGAATGGAACAGTTGAGATCTTTACTTCACTGTAAATATTTCGTAGTGGGAAGTCCTACGAGTAAAGGATAGCTATTTGATCATATCTTGAATATCGGATATTTTGTAATGCCTATGCCAAGGTCGTGGCATATTTTGTAGGAGAGGTTAGTCAACTGAAGTCGCTAACCTGATTGTATTTTCGTGTAGAACTTTTATGGATTATATCAAACTGTATAGATTATTGTAAGGAGAAAGTCTGGGATTTAAACAAGTATTATATGGAAGCATCATCCATGAGTATGAATCCGTTTACTGTTACAGACGTCCTTGGAACAAGGTTAACGGACATGACCGTAATGTATTTCAAATGACAACTGTTAGGAAATCCTAGTCACTTGGATAGAAAAGGACTTGATTGATAAAGAAATCTACAGGAATGTTTTATTATCAACAGTAACTATAATTATGATGCTCTCATCGTTTGTCTTGATCGTGTCGTTGATTGCCGTTTGTCATTCGTCAATAAACCTGAATAACTTTTAACAACGAGTTGATTCTAGTCATGAATTGGCCAATTGCCTACCACTCGTTGGAATTTGATTGAATAACCTTTTGACTACTTTTCATTGAAACCATTCGCGTGTCTAAGCTAGTCATTGATACATCTACCACTAGCATATCGTTACTATCAACTACAATCACAAAAGAACCCAACATATACTTTTTTCAATTACTTATATAAGTATATTATTTGTGAGCAAATCTATTATGAATATGTGATATCAGTAAATCCAATGTAACTATGATGTATAATGTATGCCAGACACAAGCACAGGTGACAATAGACAATGGATGGAACAAGCAAATGAAATACAATGAAATGATATGTTCATTTGTACGACACCTTCAAATAGATATAAAGAAACTAAGTAGGAAGTGGACATATTAATAAGAGAAAATGAAATGATTAAATAACATTACAAAAATATTACGATACAAGTCGTCCTTAAACAAACACTGAGACAGAGAGATTTTAGATCACAGACGAATAAAATTGTCAACAATACGGAAACTAGGTTATGCAAATTAAAAATGACGTAGGAACGTGACGTCACAACTAACACAAAAAATATGTTTGTATTGCGAACTGAGGCTTCAGTTAATTTATATCCTAACAAAAGAGTTAGTTCCTCAGTCAGCAAATACAATCATTTAACCCTAAAAGTCGTTATTCTTACTAGAATTTTTCCGCAAGGAAATATATTCGAGTACAGAATAAGCCCTAGCCAACCGTCCCACGTATATACATAAAACATATAGGTTTTATACACATAATGATGCTGAGTAGAACTGCAAATAAAACAGGCAAGTGACAGTGGAGAAAAATTGAAGGCCTAAGCTAGCCAACTGGACAACACAATCTAGTCAAGAGCTCTAATTTATACAAGAACTTATCTTAATACGATCCTTCCATTGTGATTTGTGAAAACCACAACAAGATTCACACAGCTGTTTGAGTCGTCCCCATGAGTAGCCAACGTCCGGTTGATTGAAGATACTACGTTCACATTTAGTATCGAACGAATTTATTTAGAAATACTTTCCCGGTCGATCTGGACGTACAGCAAGGGTATGGCTGGTATTTACTGGTCTCTGTGTCGGTTCAGGATCAACGAATTGAAGAAGTAAACTCAAGTTACCTCAGCGCTGAAAGTGACCGTTAGCAGGAATCTTGATTCGACCTTGACATTCGTAGGTTTCTGTGCGTACTTGAGTTGCCAGATTTGACTTGCGTCTTGAATAGAATTATTCGAAGTATTTTATTTCCACTGTGACTTTGTCCGTTTCGAACTGAAATGTTCTTGTAGTTGTTACAACCGAAATGTTTCCCAACTTGAGCCTGACACATGAACGTTAGTTCGTCGAATTGGGTAACGGAGAAGATGAATTCTACACTTCTGAACACCAGATGTTACGGACTTTTGACACCAGATGTTACGGACTTCTGACACCAGATGTTACGGACTTCTGACACCAGATGTTAGGGGCGTTACTATCTCCAGATATTAGAAGCCCGTTAGACGTGAGTTATAGGGTTCCTCTTCAATAATTCTTTAGGTATTATATTCATCTCTACCATTTCGGCTTACAGTTCAATTGCAGATTTAGAGCCGTTATTGTGTGATTCAATATTATTGTTTAATTCAGTGTCGTTCATTACTTCGTATTAATTCTCCAGCAGTGTTGTATTATTTTATGATTAAACTTGTATATAAATGTGATAGTCTGTACTGACCTTGCAAGGGTTATCTCAACAGTCACAGCACATTAGTAAACTTGAATAATTCAGGAAATTAAAACAAGTTCCGTTGACGACTGAATTTTTAATACATGTCCTTTCTCCAAATGAATACCAAACGATTTCACACAACTAACATTGGCATAAAAACATAGTTTTAGGATCTACTCAATGTTCGTCTTACAGATATTGCACGTAAATAACACATAAGGAAGGGAAACCCGAGGCCTGTAAACAGTAAATTAATATTAGACAAACATAAAGGTATGTTTTCAGGCATTCGTAAGAAATAAAGAAGTAGAACACTTGGACAACAGAAAAACAACAGACGTGAGTGGCTTACCCAGGGTTCGAACCCCGTACCTTCCGTACGACAACTCCGCCTAGCTATCAAGCGAATCACACTGACCCCACGGCCAGCTAGGCATCCCCAAAAAAAGATGCTTTGCTGGCTATTTATCAGTACGAAACACACAAGATAACACCGGAAGTATACAGTGGGCAACTCAGCCCTTAAATGACGCAATCACTTCTGTTGTTCTCCTATTAACAGTATGTGTCAGTCCAAACAAGACAAAGACCTTGATACTGGGTCCAGTAAATAGTAGAAGACTTAAGGACATTAGTATAGAACAGAGGGTAGGTTTCTGGTATTGTATAAACATAAATAACACATAAGGAAGGGAAACCCGAGGCCTGTAAACAGTAAATTAATATTAGACAAACATAAAGGTGTGTTTTCAGGCACTCGTAAGAAATAAAGAAGTAGAACACTTGGACAACAGAAAAACAACAGACGTGAGTGGCTTACCCAGGGTTCGAACCCCGTACCTTCCGTACGACAACTCCGCCTAGCTATCAAGCGAATCACACTGACCCCACGGCCAGCTAGGCATCCCCAAAAAAAGATGCTTTGCTGGCTATTTATCAGTACGAAACACACAAGATAACACCGGAAGTATACAGTGGGCAACTCAGCCCTTAAATGACGCAATCACTTCTGTTGTTCTCCTATTAACAGTATGTGTCAGTCCAAACAAGACAAAGACCTTGATACTGGGTCCAGTAAATAGTAGAAGACTTAAGGACATTAGTATAGAACAGAGGGTAGGTTTCTGGTATTGTATAAACATAAATAACACATAAGGAAGGGAAACCCGAGGCCTGTAAACAGTAAATTAATATTAGACAAACATAAAGGTATGTTTTCAGGCACTCGTAAGAAATAAAGAAGTAGAACACTTGGACAACAGAAAAACATCAGACGTGAGTGGCTTACCCAGGGTTCGAACCCCGTACCTTCCGTACGACAACTCCGCCTAGCTATCAAGCGAATCACACTGACCCCACGGCCAGCTAGGCATCCCCAAAAAAAGATGCTTTGCTGGCTATTTATCAGTACGAAACACACAAGATAACACCGGAAGTATACAGTGGGCAACTCAGCCCTTAAATGACGCAATCACTTCTGTTGTTCTCCTATTAACAGTATGTGTCAGTCCAAACAAGACAAAGACCTTGATACTGGGTCCAGTAAATAGTAGAAGACTTAAGGACATTAGTATAGAACAGAGGGTAGGTTTCTGGTATTGTATAAACATAAATAACACATAAGGAAGGGAAACCCGAGGCCTGTAAACAGTAAATTAATATTAGACAAACATAAAGGTATGTTTTCAGGCACTCGTAAGAAATAAAGAAGTAGAACGCCACTCACGTCTGTTGTTTTTCTGTTGTCCAAGTGTTCTACTTCTTTATTTCTTACGAGTGCCTGAAAACATACCTTTATGTTTGTCTAATATTAATTTACTGTTTACAGGCCTCGGGTTTCCCTTCCTTATGTGTTATTTATGTTTATACAATACCAGAAACCTACCCTCTGTTCTATACTAATGTCCTTAAGTCTTCTACTATTTACTGGACCCAGTATCAAGGTCTTTGTCTTGTTTGGACTGACACATACTGTTAATAGGAGAACAACAGAAGTGATTGCGTCATTTAAGGGCTGAGTGGCCCACTGTATACTTCCGGTGTTATCTTGTGTGTTTCGTACTGATAAATAGCCAGCAAAGCATCTTTTTTTGGGGATGCCTAGCTGGCCGTGGGGTCAGTGTGATTCGCTTGATAGCTAGGCGGAGTTGTCGTACGGAAGGTACGGGGTTCGAACCCTGGGTAAGCCACTCACGTCTGTTGTTTTTCTGTTGTCCAAGTGTTCTACTTCTTTATTTCTTACGAGTGCCTGAACACATACCTTTATGTTTGTCTAATATTAATTTACTGTTTACAGGCCTCGGGTTTCCCTTCCTTATGTGTTATTTATGTTTATACAATACCAGAAACCTACCCTCTGTTCTATACTAATGTCCTTAAGTCTTCTACTATTTACTGGACCCAGTATCAAGGTCTTTGTCTTGTTTGGACTGACACATACTGTTAATAGGAGAACAACAGAAGTGATTGCGTCATTTAAGGGCTGAGTTGCCCACTGTATACTTCCGGTGTTATCTTGTGTGTTTCGTACTGATAAATAGCCAGCAAAGCATCTTTTTTTGGGGATGCCTAGCTGGCCGTGGGGTCAGTGTGATTCGCTTGATAGCTAGGCGGAGTTGCCGTACGGAAGGTACGGGGTTCGAACCCTGGGTAAGCCACTCACGTCTGTTGTTTTTCTGTTGTCCAAGTGTTCTACTTCTTTATTTCTTACGAGTGCCTGAAAACATACCTTTATGTTTGTCTAATATTAAAAGACATTGCACGTCTGTGTTAACCGTTAATTCTATAGCGTCCTTGAGTTTGCAACCAACTCTTTCAAATCCGTTTAGTGGAATTATTATCATTAGGAAATGATATCCTTATTTCATATTCGCGTATTCTGTCTATGTCCACTTATTCAATTACTTTGGCTTTCCTAGCCAGGCTTTAACTGCCATAAATATAATATCCTTGCGAACGTATCCTACGCTATTCGCAATTATCCTTGAGACACTCTGGTCCTATACTTTTGACTTGATTAGCTTTTCCAGCATAATCTACACGGATTTCTACGCTATTTATAATTCACAGTGGATATACCACTTTATACATATTCCTCATCAGTGGCCATGCCACATATATTATACACATTCCATAAGTGGCTCTGCCACACATTTGAAACACTGCCGGACGGCGCTATGGCCATACATAGACTGCGGTTACTAGCCTTGACGCGTCATACATCGATTTGCGCGATTTCTAGTATTAATTCAATTGAGGTGTCTCGAGGTGCAACCATGCGAATGTGGCCTACATTCACATGCTCGCAAACCCCGAAACACTTTGCGCGATTTCCAGTATTAATTCAATTGAGGTGGTTCGTGGTGCAACCATGCGAATGTTTGCAACCATTCACATGTCTGCAACCCCGAAACAGTCCTCTACAGTAAGTATATATATATATATATATATATATATATATATATATATATATATATATATATATATATATATATATATATATATATATATATATCATCAGCCAACTGTGGCAATATATTGTCAGCAACATTTGTGTAACTTAAACCTAGCGTTTCCGCCACTTGAGGCTAAACCACCTAGGAACTGTATATGTTCTATTTATTCTACATCGGCGATCACCACGCATGAATCTTACTCCAAATAACTGAAGGCATAGATAACTTATTGTATTTTGTTAACATCGTATACTTATATGGTTTCTTCTTTTTTTTTTTTATCTCTATAATCTGATTAGTCACGGGATAGTTTACATTAGGAACCTACTCTTTTCTCATACTGACTATTTCATAACTTATTGTTAACCTTTGATCTTTTGGGTTAATTAACCTCTGTTGGGATCGTCCTTTCTTTTCCTTTACCAGAGGGGAGAACCTATTTGATTAATTTTCATTTTGTCTGTAAACCATAATCTAGTGATGTGTATGTTTATTGTTGTGATCTTTTATTGATAATAAACTTTATTAAACCTTTAGTTATCGTGTCGGTCAACCCCATATCTATTATATGTTATCCATAGTTTGTTTTCACGTTCGTGCGTATTAGTCACAGAATTGTGTGCATTTGAGTGTAGTGTAACTTGTATTTTCATACAAGGAGAGAAAGTGCGTCTGATTTAAATATCGTCGTCCAGATAGGCTGGATTAGATAAATTATTCTATCCAGAGACTGTCATTTCTCTTACACGATCACCTCTTGATAAAACTATATCTTACCCCCTACTTTCACATTGTCATCACTATCACCTCTGCTCAGACAGGGCTATTAACATCTATTACCTATCTGATAAATCATACACGACACCAATAAAGCTTTTTAACTTCCGTATCCCTGTTTCTTGTTGCCGCTAGTGTTTGTATAAATGTCTTTCTAGTGTCGTTTTTGAGTCTGTAAACTTCTAAGGAAAAAAAATAGAGCTACTCTTCCCCAGGCGTGCCGTAAGAACGTACTAACATGAGGTTATGAATGTGGTTTGCAACCTCATCATGTTAAAAAAAGGTACAAAAGCTACCGCTTGTCACGGATTGCCTCCCCTTAGCTCTGCAGTAGTGATCCAACAGTGGCCACAACTTCAAGAATTACTAATTTGGGTCTTTAAAGGTGTCTTCCTTCGCACAAGATTGCTCTTGGCAGAATCGTAGGTAGAAGGATAATGATGCTTCTACCTCAAGGTACTATTCACATGATATTCAGAAAAGCGAGAACAAGGCTGAATGTTTCTTAGCAGTGTTAACTCTAGTATCTGACGTAAACTGTTGTGAAGGATTGGGTTATCTTATAATTCGTTAGCCTGTTAAGCCCCCCGCTGGTTTATCCAGCGAGATTTCTCTGATTATTATTATTGTTACTATTGTTATTATTTTTATTGTTAGTGACTCTTCATGTGTAGATAGAATTATAAATATATATATATATATATATATATATATATATATATATATATATATATATATATATATATATATATATATATATATATATATATATATATATATATATATATATATATATATATATATATATATATATATATATATATATATATATATATATATATAAAAATCAGGACACACACATGTGCCTTACGCCCTGTAATCATTAATTCGACTATGAATTTATCAACATATACAAAATTTAATGACCAATCTCTTTTGGAACAAATGTAAATAAATATAAACTAGTATTACTAGTAATTCTTAGATATAGTTATCATCATTGACTGGCTATCAGTTTTAGAAATAAAGCTTATTGTTCTGGCCTGCTAGAACTATGACTTATCTTTCCAAATTTCTGAATTGCAGGTGCTGCTGGTTCCATAAATTCGACTCTGTGTCGACGGCACATTTCCAGATGTCTAGAAGTTACCGCTCCTGGTCGAGGCAAGGATCTTCAAGTGTCGATCTTGGTCTTAGAAACACAGACTAGTAGGACAGCTGGTATCGTTTAGTAAAGTAGTATCGCAACTGGCCTCTCCGATCCGTACCACCAACCTTTAGATAAAAGAACAAATTCCGCTTCTAAATATTTAATTGCCGGATAGTAATCAGGCGCTTTGTGACAGGATGGATTTTGGGTGACCACTTTTCGATCTCTCTTTCACTACGACAGTAATCAGTTACATTTGTTGTACTGAATGTTTACGTGCTTTTCCACGGTCAGAACATTTTTTGTTTCTCTGCTATGTAGCAGATATGTTGCATTTTCATTCTTACACTCCAATTAGTAATAATTCGTCTTGTCTGTTTACCTGCCCATCCCTGCTGAGAAAGTAGACAGGTGATGCCATATTGAAACGGCAGTCTTGTTCGTAAATTCTCGTGTACCAAACCTTGGGGGCGACAGATTAAACACTTAAATCGCCCCAGCGTATTTGTTTAACCGCTGATAAAGCAAGGGTGCGTCCGTTGCCAAGGTTGTAAAGAGACGGATTGTGTGTGCTCAAGCGACAGATAACGAGATTACTCGTCTGTAAGACACCTTATGGTCAGACATAAATGATATAATCGTTTTTTGTCCGACTTTCTCGAAGTCATTACTTTTTATGAAAGTAATAAGTTGTTACATCTGACACACATTGCCGTATGAGTTTATTGATGTGTTGGTGAGTCTGCCTGCCAGGCAATCGGATGTTTTATTACCATATATGGGAGAGGTGACATCTGCATCATGCTCAGAATTTTTCCATGTCGGAAATAATTTTAAATTTCCCCACACGACACGCATGTTTGAAAACGATTGGCGCTTTTCTTAGCTTCGTAACAAATAAATGCGGGGGGAGTACAGGCAATATTACCTGACACGTTTTAGTGTTAAGACACTGCGAGAAATAGCTTGCCCAGACGACACAACCAGACACAAGTTAGAATTCAGAATTCCATTTATCAGGCCGGACTTTTTTTGTTGAGTATTTTGGAAATACTTACACATCCCAGGAACACACTATCATTTTTAATAAGCAACCGGAGTCTGCGGGAACTGAAACACACGGAGTCATTGAGGGAATTATCTCATAAACGTAACGACACCAAGAACACGTGTAAAGAGGCATCTGCTAGTACCTTAAATTTATTCATCTGAGCTAAAAGTCTGTGAGCCAGGATTGGCGTAAGTTGTACATTTTACATTTTATAATGTTTCATTACTAACATGTGAACTAATATGTATATATTGCTTTGTGAATATTCATATGTGAAAATCGCTAGCGGATGTCCTAGTCATTTGAGGCTGAAAGTTGAAAGAAATGATGTACATTCTAAGTATAAGATTTACATTTTCATACCAGTGTAAATGTCTATGTAAACATATTCACTTTAAAATTAATGAACGTTTCAAACTGTTCTACAAGTAAAGATATAAATGAAAACATATTCAATTTGTATTGTGAATACTTTTTAATCAGTGGAGATGTAAATGTAAACATTTTTCATCTGTACTATTAACCTTTTCATTTACATGTAAAATAAAGATAAAATCAAAATATTCAATCTACAAGTAAAAGATATTTCTCTCGAGGGAAGTAAATTTCAATTTGTATTGTGAGTGGGGATGGAAGGGGGAATACTTTTTTTAAATCAAATGTAAATGTAAACATTTTTCATCTGTACTATTAACCTTTTCATTTACATGTAAAATAAAGATAAATCTATTCAATGTAAATGTAAAGGAAGTTTTCTCTCGAGGGAATAAGGTTAATTCTCATAGAGGGTAAATTCTGAGGTAGATGGGATTGTGGAATAGAGAGAAGGGGACACATACGTATGTCTCGGGAAACACTTACTCAGAAGAGCGTTTCGTTTCTATTCTTTTACCATAGTTGTTGGTGGTACCAGTTGTGGGTACTTTCTCTGGAACAAGAAGGGAACAGTGGCCTGAGCTTTAAGACGAGGGACCAACTTTGTAGACACTGCCTGACACTTCTGGGAACGAGCTACGCCCTATATCCTTGGCCTATCTGCACAGAACCAAACCATCAGCGGGAGCAGAACCTACCATTGACAGATAAGAGAAACCTACAAGCTGCCACATGAACTCCTTTATAAACTTTCATCCCATCACAACAGTTAAGTTTCTGTTAAGTCATTATTCAAATTTTCTAAAACCTTGTTAAACCTAATTGATTATTAAATTTGTTATTTGTAATTATACAAACTTAACTTCGATTTAATCATTTTAAATGTACTGCATGTTTGTCTCAGTCAGTTTGCTAAATACACTCTAAACAGAGCTCTACCTTAATAATAAGAATTCCACTGAGTAAATCAGGATGGGAGCTTGACGAGCTGAAATTAATAATACATTGCTTAAGTCTTCGTAAAAGGCGGCGGACCTATATCAGGTTAACAATTGCCCTGCCAATGCAGCATTGTTCTTGACTTCGGAAATATCTTATGAAAACTACCTTGCGATAGAAGCGTCAATATCCTTCTATCTACAACTCTGCCAAGAGTAATCTTGTGCGAAGGTAGACACCTATTATGGAATAGATACTCTTGAGTTTTGGCCACTGTTGGACCACTACTGCAAAGCAGGGGAGGCAATCCATGACACGCTTATCTCCTGCTGTCCGTGAACCGATTCCTTTTCTCAGATATTTTTTACTCCTCCTCAGCGTAAATTATCTAACTCTGGGGATGTGATGAAAAATCACTATTATTTCAGTTAATCTAATGAAAATGTGTGACTGGACAGCGGAAAATGGCTTTGGCCTGAAGCAACGTATAAAGTTTATATCCATTTAATAAATGATAATACACAACTATACACATGTTGATGTAATCAACAATCACTCCATGCTCCATTCGTAGTCTGGGGTTACTTCTGTGTTTGGTTCTCTGTGAGACCTAGTATGAAGCAATCACAAGCGCTTGCTGCTGTGATTCGTGAATGTATCCATTTCACATGTTGAGGTTGCCAGCCTCATATGAATCTTTAACACCACTAGTCAAGTAAACACATATACAGTTCAAAGTATAAAACTATGTACACTCACCTCAATAAAACTGAGAATTTTTAGACTTCCTGCTCAGAAAAATAGTCTCGGCGAGTTAATACGATTTGCCTCGAACACACATCTGGGATTTTTTCTTATTTCAGAATTCCTCTGTGACTTTGTGTGTAGTTTTCTGTAGGAGTCCGGGTCCGTATTAATTTTGGCGAGTTTTCTTTTCCATTATGTGAAAGATGCTCTTATTTGTGTTTTCTGTTTCTAATAAATTCAGAGTCCAACTCTATTCATTCCTGTAGCACGCTCTGAGCTATCTACTGGTGACGATTTCTGGAATGCAGTCTCGTGTGTCAATATTGTTCTACATTATATATTGTTGTGGTAAAGTGGGATGTTATAAATATTTATAGGGGACTTAGTGTACTGACTGAGATCAGCTGTGAAGGTATCTGTATCTAATAAGTGTGGTGTATTACAGATGACCTTACTTTGCTACCACATTTATACCTCAGTCAGACTTATTCTGGAATATTGTGAGGACTACGTTGAATGTCTAGGGTTATGATAGTGATGAAGTGTATGTTCACAACAACCAACAGACAGATAAACAATTTAATTTAATCCACAATACTTTACAACACTGTGACACTCACATACATATAACGCTCTATAAGACTATCTTAATAAGTCAAGGGTAACTTTTAAAAATAGGTATTAATTCCTGTCAATAATAGATATCCTGATTCAACTACAAAGTGAACCAGGAATCACAATCAAATGTAATCACGAGTTGTATGTACACAATTTATAGATAGGATCTTTGTATTGACATATATTATTATTGCAATATGTGTGTAAGTTGTGCTGTAGTACTATGAGGTAATACTGGCTATTCAAGCTATGTTGTTGTTTGTCATCATGACTTCAAGTGTTTGTTTCTGGTGGAAATAATATTGGAAAGGTTCACAGTTTCTTTTTATTTGAAACAAATCAATGTCCCTCTTGATTTAAGGTAAAGTCACTTTTAGAGGGGGGGGGGGGGTATACACAAGATTGAGCTGCTCTGGCCACGAACTCTTAACTTCTGTGTGGGCGGCAGGAAACAGTCTCCACTGCTCGCTTGCTTCACCGTTTCCTTGAGAAACAATACTGGTCGCTATCTTGACCAAGGAGTATGCTACCAGCCTCTGGATTCAGCAAAACTCAGACCAGGTGCTGCTTCAATACGTTAGGACCACGGTCCCACAATTCATGGAAATATTAAACAAATACGTTGACTGGCGATGAGTTATGGCACAATTCCGATCTGCCTCTGTCCCAGGCTTTCATTAGAAAAATATGAACTGGATCTCAACGCACTTGCTTCTACACAGTTTAATTTCAAAAAGTGGCACTGAACCGACGCTCCTAATTGACTATATCAAATGGTCTAGCCAATGGGACCATGTTTACAAAAGCTTTTGAAAAAATGCACCCTTCCTATCGTTTCTAGTAACAACCAAAATTAGTATTTGCAATCGACTAATCATGTTTCGCCTTACATATTATTCTAGCCAATCAAATCGGATTTAACATGGTGGAGTCATTTTCTTCTAAAACATTGTTCAAACACGCCATTATGATCAAAAATGATCCTGTGTTGTCTGACAACCTCACTATAGTATTTTGGCTATAACTTGTTAATTATTAGATTAATTGCTTAACACCTAACATATTCTTTGTCAGCAAGTCCTGAGGCACCCAAATATATAAGTTTTAAGGGAGCTAAGTGGCTCCGTTCAAAATATGTATTCTAGGATAGTCGTGTTTTTTTTTAATCGATTTAGAACCGCCACCTGTCCTGCCTTTTCGACTGTTCTGTCAGACTAATGTCAGGATTTCAGACATAAAACAGTAGAATGTCATGTTTCCTAATAAGCATTAAACATGTTTTCAAAACCTAACCGTGTATTGGTAGTGTTTTTTGTCACTGTTTATTTGAAAAAAAGTTAGTGCTTCATGCCTTTCGCGTTCACTTTTTCATCGCGAGACGAACGTGGTAGTATTGAATGCGTTCCTCCTTCTCTCTCTCTCTCTCTCTCTCTCTCTCTCTCTCTCTTCTAAGCTCGTCTGTCTTTTCTTTTACTTAGTGCATAAAATGACATGAATGGAATATTAATCTAGGTCATTACGCAGTGAGACTATCTCAAGGTTTTCTACGAAACACAGTACCGGTATTTTTTTTTTTTTTTTGAAACGCGTGTATTTTATACAGTAGGCTTTACTATCAAACGTGAAAGCGTTACAATTATGCAGACGGAGCATAAAAAAGGGTTTTTCTTGTTCAGCCATTACTGCGGTATACACGCTGGCGTATGCCATTGAGAAAGCACTGGTCTTTCACCATTCTTCTTTCCTTTTATTGATTTAATTCGTTAGGCTTTACATTTACTTTTTAATTTAGATATGTGGATTTAGAATGTTTCACGACAAATTCTCCCCACTTAAAACAGACGTTATATGTCAGTCTAAAATTCTATATACACATAGAGAAATTTAATATTATTCCTGGGGCTTACGGTGATTCTCATCACACGGATAGCGGCTTAGAAAATCCGCTCCCAGGTTCGTTTTTCCGGAAATATACTCTATGCTGAACTCGAATGGTTGCAAAAGTAAGGACCATCTGAGTAACCTCGAATTTTCATGCCTAGCCTGCGCTAGAAACGACAAGGGTTTGTGATCCGTTTGCAACTTAAATGCCTTCCCATACAGATAAATATTGAATTTCTTGATTGCCCATATTACTGCAAGACATTCTTTTTCGCTAGTTGAGTAATTGGTTTCAGCTTTATTCAACTTTCTGCTAGCATATGCCACTGGGGTTAATTCCCCATCCAGTGCATCTGATTTCTGTAACAGGGTCGCGCCTAACCCGATATTACTTGCATCCGTTCTCACAATGAATTCTTGACTTAAGTCAGGTAATTTCAAAATAGGTTTGCTTGTGAGCTTTTCCTTCAATTCCTGGTATGCCAATTCACACTGGGCTGTCCAGGTAATTCGATCTGGATTTCCTTTGCGTGTCAAATCAGTTAACGGTGCACATATGGAATTAAAGTTTTTGATATACTTTTGGTAGAAACCACATAATGAGACAAAGGATCTCACGTCTTTCTTGGTTTGTGGTCTCGGAGCTTTCTTTAGTTTCTCTAAATTCTTGGGGTCTGGGGTCATGTTTCCCTGATGAACTGTGTGTCCCAAGAATTCTAATTCTTTACATCCAACGCAACATTTGGTTGGTCGGGCTGTTAAATTCGCTTCTCTAAGTCGATTAAACAGCATGTTCAGAGAGTCAATGTGTTCCTCAAATGTTTCTGTTGCTATAAGGATATCATCCATGAAGTTTGTGATGCATGGATTATTCAGAGGATCCAACAATTTCCTCATCATTCTAGAGAAGACACTAGGCGCATTCTTCAATCCAAATGGCAATCTGTTAAACTCATAGTGTCCCTCTGAGGTACTAAAAGCTACGTATGGTCTAACCTCAGGCTTTACTGGAATCTGATAGTATCCTTTGCTCAGATCCACTTTTGAGAAATATTTAGCTTTATTTAGCCTGGCAAACAACTGATTTGTATCCGGCAATGGATCCACCTGACCTTCTGTGATAGCATTCAGTCTCCTGTAATCTATACAGAGTCTATGTTCTCCAGAGGGTTTCCTTAAGAGTACCACACTGGAACTATACGAAGATTCACTGTGTGAAATTATTCCCTCCTTCAACAAATAGTCTATCTCTTCCTTCAAAGCTTTCTCCTTAGCAAAAGGAATCGAATAGGGTTTCATACAGACAGGTGTGGGGTCTATCAGTTTCATATCATATTCCAATAAGTTTGTATGCCCCGGTCGGTCCGTTAACACCTCTGTATGATC
This sequence comes from Oreohelix idahoensis, assembly GCA_024509875.1. Lineage (NCBI taxonomy): Eukaryota > Metazoa > Mollusca > Gastropoda > Stylommatophora > Oreohelicidae > Oreohelix > Oreohelix idahoensis. The sequence continues at coordinate 62,498 of JAMPIV010012663.1, forward strand.
ATCTAGAACCTGTTGCACTCTCTACTTCTGATTTTTCGTTAAATGTGTACTGATTTTCACCTGTGCCGCTGTCTCACAGGGGTGTAATGGATATTCAAATGATGAAAGTGGTTCCTTTTTCATCTCCATTGCAATGGACAAGGTCAACAAGTGTGTCTCTTCCTGATTTTCTCTTTCCAAATATTTCTTCAGGAGATTCACATGATAGATTTTTTCTTTCCCCTTCTTATTTATCTTATAATTGGTTCTAGACACCTTCTCTAGAACTGTATATGGACCTTGCCATCCAATTTGTAACTTATTCTGACTACCGGGTAGAAGAAGCAGTACCTTCTCTCCCACAGCCAAATCTCTGTCTTTAGCTTTCCTGTTGTAATAGGCAGCATGTTTTTTTCCTGGCTTGTTTCAAATTTTCATTGGCAAGTTTCCAGCCAGTTTTTAAACGAGTGGTCAGCTCATTCACATATTGGTATGAGGATGTAATATTTTCCTCTGCCTTTTCATCAGTCCACGTTCTTAACAGAGCTTCGAGTGGACCTTTTATTGGCCTTCCAAATAATAATGTTGCCGGGGCCATACCGGTTGAACTATGGGGTACCTCCCGATAAGCAAAGAGGGCGGCGTGAAAGTACTGGTCCCATGTATCTGGTTTTTCGTGTGCCAACTTTCTCAGGATCGACATCAACGTGCTATTAAATCTTTCCACTTGGCCGTTCCCTTGGGGATGGTACACACTACAATGGAAGTGTTTGGCCTGGAAGATCCTGAAAACTTCTTCTGTTAGTTTCCCCTTGAACTGAGAGCCATTATCAGTCAAGATTTGATTGGGAAAGCCTAACCTTGTGAAAATTGTGAGTAATGCCTCTGCCACATGTTTAGAGTCAATCGATGACAGGGCTACCGCCTCTCCCCACATAGAACACGTGTCCACCAGAGTCAGAATGTAGCTGTTCCTCCTCATGGTTCGAGTGATAGGTCCCACAAGATCCACGGCAACTCTCTCAAAGGGTGTTCCCACTATGGGCATTTCCCCTAGAGTTGCTGGTGCAGTCCAATGCTTAGGTGCTACTCGTTGGCACTCTGGACAGGATTTTACATATCGTTTGATATCTTCAGTTATCCCTCGCCAGAAATAGTGACAAGCTATACGCTGTCCTGTTGCGCTGATCCCCATATGACCACTGAAGGGAATCGCGTGCCCTAGTTCCAACACTTTAGTCCTATATGAAGTGGGAAGGACCAGCTGTCCGTGACCATTGGATTCAGATCCAGCCTTCCTATAAATCAGCTTGTTCTTCATATAAAATTTTCCCTTGCCTGGAGGTGTATGAGATTTGGGCAACTTCTTGAAACACGGCTTGAGTGTTTTGTCCTCCGCCTGTGCCTTCCTCATCTCATCTGGATGAGTATTTATTGGATTTTCCTCCTCCTTTTTGGACTGTGATCTGGTCTGCACCGTTGCCAATATCACAGGTCTCTTGGGATTCCCCAAGAAGAAATATCTACACCCCAATATCAGAGGGTAGATTGGCTCATTTATCACTGCTGCTTTTATGATTCCTTCCACGTATCGCGTCTTCACCTTTATCCGGGCGACGGGAAGGGTCATGGTCGCTACATCCTTGGTTGCAGTTTGAATCTCCACTGTTTCTGTGGTGTATTGATCTGCCTGCACCAGGTGAGAACTCACAACGGAATCATAATCTAGACCTGTATCATAAAGCACCTTATGGTGACTCCATTACAGATGACATCTTCGCACACTGGGGGGTGGTATGGTTCCTGTAGTTCCGCAGGTTTGACCTTTTTTCCCTTCTTTCCAGATGTCATAGCAGCACAATGAGGAGGTTTCCTTCTACAATGGTCAGTATCATGATTGTCCATCCGACAATTCTTACACCACCTCCTTTTTTGGTTGAAAGATTTTCTTTCATCTAATTTCCTTTCATCGAATTGTGGGGTTTTATTTTTATTGTCATACCGTGGCCTATCAAACTGGTGCTTACCTTTGTTCTGATCTCTAGGATCAAATTTATTAAAGTTCTGTGGTGCCTTAAAATTATCTACCTGTTTCTTTTTATTACCTGATACCTCTGCCTGAGCTGCTTGATACATTTCAGCGACATTCTGTAACTCGACCAGTCTCTCTGCACCTTGTTCCATGAGAAACTTTCTCAGGTCTGGAGCCATGGACTCTCTTAATTGTTCTATAAGGATCATTTCCTTAAGATCTTGGGTTTTCCCCAGAGAAGTCCATTTCTCCAAGTATGTCTCTAACCGTGCAGAGAACTGGTGATAGGTTTCACCTGACAGTAGTTTAGCATTCCTAAATTTTTTCCTATAAAATTCACCATTCTTTTCATATCTTAACAAAAGAGCCTGCTTTAGCATGTCATAATTTTCCTGATATTCTCTGCTCATTTTGGCAAAAACTTCATAAGCCGTACCACGAAGCCCTTATGAAAATTCATCAAGCAGCCGAAGGTTAGCACAAGGCCTCCCTGACTAAGCAGTGGCATCAGAAGGTAAAGGGAACTGGCACCATTACTTCATGAAGCATCCCTCGGCCTTGAAAACTCCAACTCCCTAACTATCGTGGAACCTCATGTTTCACCTTTGTCTAATCTCTTCTCCTCCTTTTCTACTGCTTGAGATCCTTTCTGCAGAGACAGCGTCTCTTCGACTCTCCCACCCTCTCTTCCTTCTCTGCCCTTCTCCTTTACGAGGGCGAAGGGCCTGACTCACGCAAATCTTGCTGAGCCTCCAGCGCATGGTACATACCGCTCGCTATACCTACACGACCTCCGAATTGTAACTTCTTAGCCTCGAGCCCCCCTCACACCTTGCCTCTCCGCGGGCCGTCACACAGCCTTCTCGCGCATCGTGCCCTACAACCTCACTTACTTTGCTCACAAACCATACGAAACTAATCCAAATTACCAATCCTTCCACACAAAAAAAACAACAATCCCCGCCTTCCACCAACCCCCTAATCACGAGGCTAACACTCTCCGATGCTCTTACTTCATATTTGTCCACAATACGAGACTCATGTGCTGCAGGCGCCGGATTTCATGATCCAATTTTCGTACCCACATTCAGTGAGTATGATACGAACTACATTAGTCTACGATCAGCCCATACGTCCTATGTCTCCTATTACCTATTCCAACTCTTTACAAGCCTGCACAGCAGCAGATCACAAAAATAATTTGCTAGGTACGTCGGCCATTTTCTAACAGGTCAAATGCATAACAATATTTAATAAACAATTCAATGCTATTAAACTTAGACTCTATCTATGGACAACCACGTACACGCACTGAGAGCTCAACATCTTAATGTACATTTTCAACACACGACCAACTGGGTGATCAATTTTCACTTCAAGCGATGTATTTACACTGAAAGCACGTACTCTTAGTAACAAAAATAATTAGGCACAACTAGGGGACAGGGTTAAATAGCAAAGGGAGCGAGTAAATCCAATATAGGTGGTTAATGCTGGGAATGTTATAGAGATTTTTACATCTGGGGACTCTGTCTGATGTGGTACTGCGTACTGAGATCACTGTGAAGGTATCTGTATCTAATGCACGTGAGATTACTGTTAGCTGTGCTCTGTGATTTGCCACTACTCGAGGACATGTGACACCATATATTAGCGAACAGAGCTACACAGTACTACAATTATACATACAGACCTCATGTCAAAAACTTATTCTGGAATACAGTCTGTCTAGGATACCTCGACGACACACACACACAATAATCTATGCTCATCACAAGTTAACGAGTGAACACAAGTACGATCGTGCAAAGCTGTAGTACTTAGTATATCAGACTATACAATACAACCCGATAAAAGAGAAAGGATTTTAAATTTCATCTACGGCATCTTCGCTCACGGAGCCACACACGCGGAGTTAATACTAGCGCGATCAACACACACAAAAGAACTCACTCTATAATTTTACCTGACACACAATCACAACAGCAATACACTATCACACAAACAGGAGAATTATTTGGGATAGGCTGTCAGCGCTATACATACTATTGTCAGGCGCTGAGTATGCTTTTACACAGGACTCTTATGAGTATCGTAGAGAGTAGGACTCTTGTCCAGAGTGACATATAGAACGAGACTCATATGTGGGTTAATGATGATAATGACACAACTCTTGGGGTAGAGACACAATAGTGTGGTGTTATATGTTTACTTTGAGAAGGACACAGTGTAGAATATTATCTCGAGTGATTGAGAATGAGCATAGAGAGAACATTACCTAGTATAGATTGATATTAGGATGGTAGTACACAACAAGTCGAGATGAATCTATAGACACAAGCCGAGTGGCATATCTCACGCACAAGTTGAGAGTCACGCCAATATTAGCGGATATTCTACGGCACATAATGCTCGTTGGTTGTACAACTTATGAGTGGATAATGGTAATTGCTATATGGATAGTGATATAGATATCACTTAAGTTCGATGGTGAATATGAGAGTACACACACTATATGCAGTCAGAATACACTGTATTACATTTTTAGTGTGAAGGGAGTTAGAGAATTACTTACATATAGGCTACAAAACAACATTAGTGTCTAGAGAACGTCTAATGGTCCTTACTCTTTAGTTAGAAGGTTGTATGGGGTCTTTAACTACTATAGAGTCGCGAGGCTAGGAGATATGGGAAAGGAAAGTAGGACAAACATTACATCGTGTAGTGGCAGGTTTCAATAGTGACAACAACTAGTTCTACGAGGCGGACAATTATGTACTTATATCACACATACAAGGGGTATGCACAGAGTGTTGAATCACACACTAATAGCGGACTCAGACAGATGAACAAACTGAGGTCAGTCTCAACTTTCGTGTGCGTGGATCAAAGACTCAGGACAACTACGGGTTGGCATTGATTCTTCTATACTTGTAAACAGGTGAGTTCAGACCGAGAGCGCGTTAGTGCATACTAGCTGTATTGTAGCTTGGCAAAACATCAGGAAATATAGGTGTCAGACATGAGAAACTTGAGCAAAAAATTTTAAGTTGATAAGGAGAGGTGGTCTTTGGAAAAATTAAGAATGAATATGTAAAAGGATGGATTTGTTTTTGATGGAAGCACAGGAGAGAGTTGTCACTACAATTAGATAATTGTCATCATACAATGGAAATAGGAGTATTACATATATTCAAATTTGGTGATAACAGTGTTAAGGTAAGCCATCTATGCTTCACATCAGTATGACACACATATCTCAGATGAATTGGCCATCTGACCGAGAACTTATGAGCGGATGATCGCTGAATTGTGTGCTACCGAGTCATTGGATAAAAAAATTGGGATATGATATCAGGGACAATTTCATGCACATGATCTGGGATATAGAGTCTGAGTAAAGGAGGTAAAATTTTTGCAGCGGATATTTGCCACTTAGCTGAGAGGTACCGAAAGTTTCGATCCTCCCCATGGGACAGTTTCGATACGGAGCATACTATAGCCGCGAAGACTGGTCAAAGTTAGCACATCAAGTTCATCACTTATCTTTCTTACAGGATGGGTAACGGGAAGATTAGTCTATACACTATAGATAAGAATCAGCTTATTGATCGGCAATGAACATACTCGAACTTCAGTCCAATCTTCTACCTTCACATTAGTCCAGACGATTTCACTAGTTACGCTTGTACCCACCAAAGGTGTGATGGTGAGGTATAAATTAATGTTTGCTCAGATTGACAAAAAGAACGAATCGTTCTTTTAGTACGCTCGGGATGCTGTAATATGATACAATTGATTCCCTATGTAGACTACATCGTGTATCTTCAGTTTGTCACGGTATAGATTGCAGCATGTTCCTTCTTAACATATGATAGACATTTCCTGTCACATGTAAGTCTATTCTTGGTATCACGCAATGGAAGTGAACATTTGTGAACAATCCTAGAAATTATGAAATCTAGATATCTTCACTCTGTCGAAGAACAAAAGTAGTCCTTGGCGAGCTTGAAATTCACATAGAAATAAAACCTACGCGTACAAAGTCCAGCACTATATTCCCCTCAATGTTGTATAGAATCTAGTCAGAAAGATCCAATCAATTTCAAACAGGTCGGCGTGGGGGGGGGGGGGGGGGGTCACTTTCCAAAATATTTCGAACCTGGAAAAATCATTGCAAAAGGTCACATCACCCCATAAATAGTGAAATATGATGACAGATGGAAAAACTCTCACAAACTCATTGATGTATGACTCATATTGTCTAAAATGTAATACATCCATGATTACTATTAAACCAAGTGACCGAAAGCGATTTAAATCACACATTCTGTCCCACAGGATGACTTATCACACAGACAGTACTCTCATCTTATCACAGTTCCAATCTTTCTGAAGGACGTGCTAGCGACTATCTTATCTCAGTTGCTCCTCGCAGGCTGGGATGACCTGGTAACAAACCGGTGACATTATCTGCAAGGAGTGTCACAAATGTTTGAACATACAAACTACTTGCTCCATAAGCAGAAAATTAACGAAGAAAGAAAGAAAGAAAGAGAAGTGCGATAATTGACAGCACATAATAAAAATCAGTACCACAAATGTACCGATACTGCCGGAGAGCCCCAAAAATCGAAAGAGGTCGTCCATTTCGTCACAATGGGGGTGGCTGAAAATGTCAAAAGTTGCGTTACGTAATTTGTGAACTGCCTCATAGGATGATACTCACTGAGTTCAGTTGTTGCTTTCTTAAAAATTGCTTAGAGCTCCTGAAAATAGAATGACCCTTCTTCAGGATTACATTGTATCTCTGCCAACAGTAATCTTGAGCGAAAGTTGATACCTTTGACGACCCTCATTTTTATACTCTAAGTTTGGCCATTGTTGGACCATCACTGACGAGCAAGGGAGACAATCCTGTGACACCCATGTACACATCAACGTTTTAAATAGCCATGTACACATAAACATTTCAAATATCCATGTACACATAAACATTTCAAATGCCTATATATGAATATCGTGGCAATGTTGTTTTATATCAGTGATATCAACATTTATTCATCATTATTCTTCAGCTCCACAAGAAGCATAGGCGTTCAACAAAGTTATGCCAAATCCACCTGCTCCGTGTCATCAGCTCCAGGTCTTTCTTAGTCTTCAACATGATCCCTTTGACATGTGCAATTATGAATTAGATAGTTGAATGGTCAATCATAGGGGGATACAGTTGTGTGACAACAAACTTTAGAACAATTATTATATTTTACACTGGGGTTTATTATGATTAAACATGGAGATAGTATTTACAACAGGATGAACGCAACTGTATGTAGTAATTATGAAAATTCAATGAAAAAAGACGTTAAAGCTGCCATAATATATGTCATCGTTAAGGATAAATCGCTTACAGAGGTGGGATTGAAAACGACTGAGCCACCGAATTTTAAAAAATCATACAAATTCCTGCGACTATATATAATGTTTTAAACAAGCTACGAAAACGTCTGTAATTCCTTTTCGTTATTAAATACTTGTACAGAATTGTATGAGTTCAACAACTCACTGTGTGTATTGGAATGGGACGAATTTACCGCCTAGAGAGAACATAAAAACAGGAAGTGATGTTGGTTATGGTTTATTACAGATGCTACCATTTTCCGTAAGTGTAATGTAGTTTATCAAGAACAAGTAGATTATTTTACAATTAGGGTGGGAAGTTTTATGAGTTTTAACTGTGGTAAGATCTATGATAAACTGTCATGTTTAGCGACAGCTAGTGAGAGAAATCTTAACATTCCTACTGCTGCCTGGCTGGGCATCTTTCAGCCAAAGGATAAATGAGCGATGAACAGACAAAGTAACATTCTTCAGCCAAACGATAACTGAACGAACGAACGAACTTTAGTGACTTTAGTGTTAATACAACTCTAACAAAAGGTGTCTTATTGAGTAGTTGGAGTCATTAAAATGTATAGAAAAGTGATGTAAACATTGACTTTCGGATAAGTCTTCTGTGTTGACAGAAATGGCGAGTTAGGGCAGGGAAGGGAGAGAAATATCAAAATTTCGCCCGCACAGTAAAGGTAATGCAATACTACCGGTGTGCGATATGAAGAGCTTTCCACAAACCGGTTTTTTTCCGAAGGCCAAATAAATGTTTCCAAATAATGGTTATGAAACATCTCTTTTCAGTATAACTCTTGTTGACGTAATTTTCTCTTAAATGCCGAATGGTAATGCATTTTTTTCTTTGCAGTATAACTTTTAAACCATGCTCCATCTTGCAATCCTGTCACAACTACAACGAATTGTACTGCTCAAGTTCAACTTGTCAAGAGGACAATTGTTTTTTGTTTTGAAAAAAAAAATTTGACTCGTTTTGGCGAGGTGCGTCTCGTTGAACCTAGTCGGTTATATAAGGGCACATGTCCATATTTAAAAAAAAACCTTTAAGTTAGATAACTAATCAGTGGCGTATTCTCTATGTGTGCTGCGTGTGCTGCGCACACCTATGCCCGAAGGAAAATAAAAATTTAATTTATTATTCTATAAAATATTTCTCTTCTAAAGTTCTGCTTTCGGACCGCACGCATCAGGATAACGGATTTTCCCGCATAGAATCTACGAGTATTCTAGTTTCAGTTTCCCAGACGCGTTTTATAGTGTAGTTTTTATTGGTTGGTTACAATCGCCCGATGTTTCTCGGGTAATTCCGTCACATTGCGTGTGGTTCCTTTCGGATTCACGTCTGAAGATTGGTTTGTGTGGATCGGGGTCATGGCCAGATACGTCAATACAATACGAACATGCGTGCGGTGGCCTTGCAGCTCTCGAGTTGTAAAAATCGGCTGTGTCCGTCCAGTGTTTTTTTGTGATTAATTTTTGTTAGTTGCCGGGAATGCAGATTATTACAGTGACAGTGAGTTTCAAGTTGTAAGTTAATTAGTATTTCGGAGATAATTGACATATACCCCTAATAACTATCGTTGCGTAATTGAATATAGTTGGTTTTTAAATTAAGAGGGGAAGAAGTTAAATAGTAGGCGTACATATTCATTTTAAGTAGCAGCACGCCTAGCTCGCATTACCAGGATACGCCACTGTAACTAATATGAAGAAGACAAGAGTTTTATTAGAAACAAATGCAGAAACAAGTGGGAAGCAGAGTATCTAGGCCACACAAAACAAACAAAAAAGATATGTATTACCCAGCTCAGCAGAAGTGAACAAGTGGTAATCTTCAGACTCCGCATAGGCCAGAACAGATTAAGATACAATCCATTCAACAAGCTAAAGATATGAACTATGGCACCGATAAAATGAACATCTGCTGCAGTGGTACCCAACATATAAGGAACAAAGAAAGCACATATGGTCGTCACCAGGACCATTCCAAGACAAACTCTATGCAGATACCAACAAACCTCAAGCTGCCCACTGCTTTATTTAAACATATTCAAGTTGAAGTCTGAGAGTGTACGAGGAAGAAAAAGAAATACAACATAATCTCTACCATTATCTTCTTCGTTTCTGGTGGAAGATATAGCAAAGATAGGTCAACAGTTATTGTTGGTTACCGACCTCTTATGGCACAAGACAGGAAGACTTGGTATAAGTTTGTTGAAGGCCTTTGCACCTTGGAATGGTAAAGGTTTTGATGATCGCCGACCTCTTAGCGCTGCTAATTATTTCAAAGCTTATCTTCCACTGTTTTTTCTTCACGCTACTTTTGGCTTCCCCTTGAAAACGGGAAGGAAGTGGAGAGTGGAAGAAGCTAATGATGCTGCCCAAGAGTCGCTCAAACTGAGAGAGTTAATTGGATACACACAGAAAAATAGACGGGGCTTTGGCATTGGAGACATCCGCTGGTGGTCCAAGGCATCAAGCAGGGAGCGCAGAGACATGGTAGTTCAGGAGATACGAGGAGCTGAGAATGATAAGAGGTTGCAAAAATCAGTGCAGCAGGCCTAACAAGGCCAATGGAGGACATTGGGAAGGAGCCCTGCAGAGGTCCCTTGACATGGCATGATATATGGCATATGGCACCTCTTAGGCTCAGCTTCATTATTAGATCAATGTGTGACCTCCTGCCATCGGCCACAAACCTTTGAGATGGGGAAAGTTGGATGATGAGCAGTGCCCCCTATTCCAGGAAAGGCAGACACTTGAACGTATGCTTTCAGCTTGCAAGGTGGCATTAGGGCAAGGGCGATACACATGGCGCAACAACAAAGTGCTAAATGAGCTGGCTCCGACAATAGATCTAGCAAGGATGAAGGCGAATAGCAAAGTCAGGCCGAGCACCGCAAATACATACTATCTGAGAGCAGGAAAGTCAGCACACCCAAACCGAGTAAATCAGGTAGCAGTTTACCATCTCTTCTTGACTGTGCAAATGACTGGGAGATGGCGGTAGACCTACCTGGACGAGAGGCATGTCCAGAGAGTATCAGAAAATCTCGAAGACGGCTGCATTCTTCATCAACGCAGCAGGTTATAATGATTGAACTGACCGTGCCAGTTGAATCCTGATTGGACGAGCAATATTCGTTCAAAGTGGCAAAGTATAGTGATCTGGCCGCGGATCTGAGGCACTATGGGTTCACTGCAAGGGTCATGGCTGTTGAGGTGGGTGCAAGAGGGCTCATGGCTGCGTCAGTGTATGATTTATTGAAATTGTTGGGTATGAGAGGATAGTTGTCACGGCGCTATTTCACAGCGACGAAAATCAGCCGGACAACACTGAGATTACAAAATCAGGTTGGCAACACTGGTATAACTTAACCAGCGAAGTCATGTGACAAGACGGAAGCGGTAAAAATTTGGCGCAAAGGCAGGCAGTCAGTTCCTAGCCAGTGTCCCGAGTGGACGGATATATTCTTCCCTGTGCCAGCAATTTTAGCTGTGGAGTCCATGTTACGGACTATTTGTTAGAGATGCTTGCCATGTTCCAGTCCTATTGGATTAGTAAGTTATGATTCGAGGACAGTGTAGTGTCTGGATTGATTTTGTTACAGGCCGTTTTGAGTTGCCGAAGATTTGTGTATTTCTTTGTCGTAGATTTTGGGCCACTAATGGTGAGTGGTAGTTACTGAAGTTTATCAGTGTAGTAAATCTGTCGTGGTTGATACGGACAGTATAAGTGGTTAATGCATTTCATTATTATATTGTATTTCACTCGTTTGTCGGCCGTGTGAGGCCTTATTGTGTGTGCATAATATTAAAGGGAAGTACCTGTGAAAGGTGTTGATTTTCTTATGTCAGCCATGGTGGTGTGGCCGTACTCCTAGAGGAGCGAGCCTATTATTACTATTATTATTATTATTATTATTTTTTTTTTTTCTATAACCAGCAGCACTCGAGCTTTTCCAGCTCTTTCGGCCCAATGACAATGTCATTGCGAGGCTGAGGGGTCAGTGGACTTTCCTTCCAACCCGGTCAGGAGCTTCGCTCCTTCCCATCCACACGGGATTTATGTGCAGGAGCCGTTCAGATTATTCAGTCAAATTTCCGGTCGTAAACATTTCTTCAAACGCCGGCGGCCGGGTTTGAACCATGAACACCTGGTCGCCAGTACAACGTTGTAGCCATTACACCAGCGCGGCTCCCATTATTATTATTATAAGCCCACATTACAGTGGTGCAACTATAATAGTTATATGACAATAGTCGAGAACAAGGGCACTGAAGAAGCTTAGTGAAACTGCGGAAAGGGCATCATGCTGGCTGTGGAAAAACCGCAATGGGCTATGGAACTCGGGACAGTAAAATCTAGCCCCACCTGCGGTATAGGAAACACCCTGAAATGTTTCTAAGTCCGCAATACGTTGAGTTTTTCATTATATTGGTGAAAGGACGGCGGCGTTACAAGACACAGGCGGTACGTTATATGGGGTGTCAGGCGAAGTTAGATTTCAGAGGCCGGCTCGCAAAGAATTCACGCCTCGTCGGCTTCACGCATGCGTGTCAGTGGTATGCTGCGGAACGACCGCAATAATTTGTCTTCACTTTGTTACTTTTACAATTGCCTCCTGCTGGCAGAATTGTGGATTTTAAAGCTGCATCCTTATGTGGAACGGGTTTATTTTCTACACAAGACAACTGGAGGCTGAGAGACTTGGGCGTCATGACCCAGGTGGGCCCGAAACACTTGTTCGACGGGGGAACCCTTCTGATGATCATATTGCCTCCTGTTGTATCGTTCTGTATAGAGTTTCCTATCACACACACACACACACACACACACACACACACACACACACACATATATATATATATATATATATATATATATATATATATATATATATATATATATATATATATATATATATATATATATATAGTAGTAAAACTCCATTTATCCGAACCCCAATTATCCGAACATCCAATTATCCGAACACTTTTTCGAGAAAAAAAAATCAGGCGCCACCAGTCATGTTAGACTTTATTTTTTGAATCTTTTGATGCTGCAAGCTTCAAATGTGTGCGAACAATTTGTAGAGGATGGAATGGGCTAATGGTCAGTCGCTTACGTACAGGAAGTCAGTCAGATCATAAAGTCAGTTAATATCTGGTTTACCAATCTAGTGTACGTATGTGTTCTCTAGGCAGAACACTGGCTAAACAGACAGTTCAACTTAAAATAATTGTGTCTGCTACTACAGCAGAATAATTTTGGTGTGCAAGTATTTCTCTGTGCGATATGGCATCTTCCAGTAGGCCTAAAGCATATAAAAGGAACCGCATGTTTTGTCAATTGAAACGAAAACAGAAATTATCAAGAGACTAGGAAAAGGTGAAACTGTGTCTTCACTTGCGAGGATTTTCAATGTTGGGAAAGCTACCGTCTCTGACATCAAAAGTAACAAGGATAAAATTATGAGTTTTGCACCGAAATTGGATAGTGAAAATGGGTCGAAGAAACGTAAAACCATGAGAACATGCGAAAGATTTGAAATTGGAAGAGGCTTTGTATATATGGTTTGTGCAAAGAAGAAGCAAAGGGGAAACTATCTCTGGTACTCTCTATTGTGTGAAAAGGCACTTCAGTTCAACAAACAACTTGACTGTCCTCCTGACTTTAAGGCTAGCCAGGGATGGTTAAGAAACTTTAAATCTCGTCATGGCATACGAGAATTGGAGATGCAATCTAGCGATGCAACTGCCGCTGAAAATATAAAAGAAACATTCTTGGCTTTTTGGAAGAAGAAGATTATTCACTCGATGTGTATAATGCCGATGAGACTGGCTTATGCTGGAAATCATTGCGTCAAAAAGCACTTGCATCTCAGCGCGAAGCAGCTTCCCCTGTGTTTAAAAAGTGCAAAGAGAGAGTAACAATTTTGGTAGCCGCGAATGCCAGTGGAAGTCATCGTTTACCGGTGCTAATGATCGGTAAAGCCAAAAAACCACGTTGTTTAAAGAATGTGACATGTCTCCCATTGTGCTACAAAGCACAGAAGAGTGCTTGGATGAATAGTGAAATATTTCTTGATTGGTATACAAATCAGTTCATCCCAAATGTGAAGAGGTTGAGAGAACAAGAAAAGAAAACTGGAAAAGTAATTCTTCTACTGGACAATGCACCATCTCATCCAGAGACGGATACATTGAATGCAGTTGATGCAAATTTTAAAGTAATTTTTCTGCCTCCCAATGTAACAGCACTGATTCAACCAATGGATCAGGGTGTTATAGCAAAGCTTAAAAAGATGTACAAGAAGGAAGTCATGCGTCGTTTATTGTTGGCTGAAGATGAAAAAAGTGTGGTGGCGTTTTCCAAAAAGCTTAATCTCAAAGACTGCTGATATATGTTAGCTGATGCTTGGACCACCCTGTCACAAGATAATCTCAACAAGGCTTGGAATAGATTGCTTGGGAAAAAAAGGAGGAAATGAAACTACTGTAGTGGACACAAATGATGATTGTATAAATGAAGTTGTGGAACTGTTTCAAGCAATGCCCGGATTTTCGGCCTGTGACAAAGATGATGCACACATGTGGCTAGAAGATGATAATGATTCTGGTTTTCAGTTTTTGAATGACGAAGAAATTTTGTCTTTTGTGCAAGAAGAAAACCAAATACATGTAGTGACCGATGATGAAGACTCCTCAGAAGTACATGATGTACTTGTAGATTATGAAGAAAACCCAAAACGTCGACCAAGTCCTGAAGAGGCCTTTATAGCACTAGAAACAGCGATGGCTTGGTACGAGCAAGAAGATGACAGCTGTCCTATACAGCTTCTGCTGTTGAAGAGAATGCGGGACTTAGCAGCCAAAAGGAGACTATCCAGTTTGGTGCAAAAGAGGATTCCTCATTAATTTAAATAGTGGGTTACATCTGTGCAAGTACATGTATACGTAAGTTGCGCCTGGTTTTGAATCGTTTGTAATGTTATTTTGAAAACATTTCTCTTTCTTAAAAAAAATAATTAATACAAGTAGTACATGCACTGCAAAATGTAATGAAAGATTTTGGTGATACAGTGATCTAATACAGTGTGGGTATTATTATTACAGTACAAGTAAATATGTTTTATAGTGTAATTTCCTTGTGATGGTTAATTATTTTTAGAAATATGTGTACATGTACTCGATACATTATGTAATCCAATTATCCGAACATTTGATTATCCGAACGATGCTCGGTCCCATGGGGTTCGGATAAATGGAGTTTCTACTGTATATATATATATATATATATATATATATATATATATATATATATATATATATATATATATATATAATATATATATATATATATATATATATATATATATATATATATATATATACTATATATCATAATCTTTATTATCCAAAAAATACACTAACATGTACTTGATATAGTATAAAAACTCCATATTATATCAGATAATCATTTAGAGTTCGCAAGTGTGCCAGACTCAGCTAGGAAACAATCGCCAAACGTTCATAATCCGTTGAATTCAGTTCGTATACAGTTTACAAGCGGACATCACAAGAGAAATGGGCCTCCAGCCTTCAGTTACAGTCGTAGTCTTTTGGAACATGAGCAACAACCAAACATTCACAATTCTACTGGACACACAAGCTGACACACCTGTTTCTTTCAGCAATGCACACAATAATAAGGATCAGTGGATCTTTCTATTCACGATGATAGGTGACAGTATCCGGTCGCCATTGCTAATGAAGCTATAGTTTCTTTCCGGTGGCTTCATAAACTAATATGTACTGACGCACATTAAAAATGCACCACTATTATATATACTGATGCCGAGAAGCTGGAAAAAAAGTGTGGGAATGGATTTTTCCTGTGTTTGTCGTGAGGTAGAGAGCGAATGGCTGCTGGAATGGAAAGTGCATGACTCAACCCACGGGTTTGTGTACAGACTACATGAAAACAATGAAAGTTACACGTGCAACACGATTCCCAACAGCTATGACCCTGAAAATGTGTACGCGTTGTGGCAGTATACTCGGTATAAAAAGGCCGTTGAGACAAAACACCCAGTACATGTGCTTGAAATGCCACGACTATCTGAAAACGACCGCCAACGAGCCATTGGTATGTTGGAGACCGGAATGAGCTCGCGGGCCATTGCCAGAAGGATGAATTGCCACCACAGCACTATTGTACGTCTCAATGTACGTTACGGAACCACTGGCAGTGCCCGGGATAGACTTCGGAGTGGCCAACCACGAGTTACTACCCCTGCGCAAGATCGTCATATTGTGCTGAGTCACCTAAGGAATCGTTCTCTCCCGGCAAGTCAAACAGCAAGAGCAATAGTGGGTAGACGTGGGCAAGTCTCTCGAATGACAGTCATACGACGACTCAGAGATACAGGCCTTACTGCAAGATGACCTTATGTTGGGCCAAACTTGACTCACAGACATCGTCAGCAGCGCCTGCAATGGGCAGAGCAACAAATCAGATGGGCTAGACTACAGTGGAATGCTGTCCTATTCACAGACGAGAGCAGATTCAACATATCCTTTGCTGATGGACGTATGCGGATTTGGCGACGGTGTGGAGAGCGCTTTGCAGATTGCTGTGTTCGTCAGCACACCGATTTGGAGGTGGCAGTATTCACATTTGGGGAGGATTCAGTTTTCACCATCCCTTTCCTCTTCACGTCTTCCGTGGAAATGTTAATGCTGTGACATATCGAGATGAGGTTCTGGATGCATTGGTTGCTCCTGCGTTCACAAATTATCCAGACTTGCAGCTTCTCCAGCAGGATAACGCACGTGCGCACACCGCATGCATTACGCAGCAATATCTACAGCAGCGACGATTGATTGGCCTGCCCTATCACCAGACATGTCCCCTATAGAACATCTGTGGGACGAGCTTGGACGCAGAGTCTACAGGCAAGGTTCTCCAGCTAATCTGCAACAGCTCGAAGCTGCTCTTACACGTGAATGGGACTTGATTCCACGGAATTTCCTTCAGAGACTTGTGCGTTCCATGCGGAGCCACTGCCAAGCTTGTTTGCAAGCACACGGTGGACATACCAGATACTGAGGATAGTGTGAATGAATTTTTTTATTGGTTGCATTTTTGGTTTTCTCCCTTGCCTGCACAGAATGCAATGAATTTCATAATTAATGACCACCATAGATTCATAGGAAAATGAATAAAGATTCCAAATTTGTAAACACTTATATTTACATTTCACACTCTGTTCCTGGATTATACACGTGGTGCGTTTTTAATGTGCTTCAGTGTATATTAGTCTTTACAATACATACATTCGTACATACATACTGTAACAATCCCAATTCAGTAGTGTACAGCAAACCAACAATCAGTGGTGTTAATGATGGGTGTTTTAAGTAGGTGAAGACTGGGCGTGTGATGGAAAATAAAGGTCAACTCGACCGACGCAGGGTTGTGTAAACATGGAGTGAGAGTGCAAGGTACGCGAATGATGGAATGTTCTGTAGAGTTGACAAATGGACTTGACACACACTCACTCAGCTGGAAGTCAATGACATAGACGACTGTGGACGTTTCTATGGTTTAATAAGGACGCACACTCGGACATCACGATTACAGTCACAGTACAGGTTGGCAAAATATCATCATATATTTGACAAATGGGTGGCAACATCAGCTGTATATTCATGTAGCATATAAATATAATGGGGCGATAGTAGGCAAGCACTCAATGTTCTGGTGGTCTATCGCCACATGCTTCCACTGACTAATCGCGTCAGTAAAGGTAAATACATCATCACAATGGTTCACTGTCAGAACCTTCTTTTGGCTAAGTTTCACAAGCCGTAAGTTTATCAAAACTTGATAGTACCAATGTGAGACCACAATAGTGGGTTTTCATAATATGTAGATCTCTGTACCATTGTCCGATAATAAGACCTTTTTCTGTTCTCCGACAATGATCCGTTTACAATGACGGGAATTCAAAATGGCTTTCCTCCTTGAGCTTCGCTCACCCAGGATGATAAATGATAATCAGAATTAATTCATAATTCGAGCATAAATGTTCTCATAGGGCTTCCATACATTCTGTTATCAACAAGGCTGCTTCATCAAGTAATCCAGTGCTGCTAGATTACACGTCATCTTCATCTGCATTCAAACAATTCTAATGTGCGATAATACATCTGCCATTTAGGCCTAGCCACAAAGTTCAGCAAAAGGGTCTGGTTTTACCTTGATTTAGGAATAAACACAATAGCGAATAACGCACGCCAGTCCTTGGCGTTAACAAAGAACATTAGGAGAATCTCTGATCATACAATCATGCAGAGACACCATCTCCTTCCTAGAATCATTCACAGAGATCACTCTACAACGTTTCTAAACATATATATATTCATTGCCACCAGTAATCTGTTGGTAACAGACTACCGCAACCCCCGGGGAAAAAAATGCAATTTTTTTTATCTGAGAGCAACATACAATAGGCTCACAACGCGCGAATAATGCGCAGATGACTAATAAGAGCAATTTATAATGTCAAATTAAGGTAAAGTCGAAGCATAGATCGACTTGTGAGAATATATCTCAACATCTCAGAGAAAGCATTTCTCTTAAGTATACATATTTCAAGGGAGGTGCCACCAACGTATACCACAATGCTGGCAATGACACAATGCATATAACAATTTCATATTACAATTTCATATTTAAGCACTATAAGTACATGATTGACAGAGAAGAAAAATCATCAAAGACCAGCGGTGAATATACACCAATGAACGTAGTGATAGTAGTGATACAATCACTATATTACAAATTACAATGTGTATCTATCTTGATATAGAAAGGAACTATTATAGACTTAGATGTGTTAAGAAGTCCAAGACCTAACAGTTAGGTGGAATCATGTGGGCATCTTGACAGAATGTCTGCCATCACATTATCTGATCCACGAATAGCTCGCACAGAGAAATGAAAAGGTTGAAGAGCAATTGCAGATCGAGTAGACCTCGAGCTCTTCAAATTCTTACTCTGTATAGCAGTAAGAGCTTTTTGGTCGGTTTCTACTATGAAATGTGCGCCTAGAAGGAATCTTTGTAGTTTGAGAATTGACCAGACCATAGCCAATAATTCACGGTCTAAAACCGAGTAATTCCTTTCTGCAGCATTCAGTTTTCTTGAGATATACATTACAGGATGCAGAGTTCCGGAGTACTCTTGCATTAGTGCCGCTCCAATCCCAGTTGATGAAGCGTCACTACGAAGAAAAAATGTCTTATCTTTAGTAGGTAACACTAAAATAGGTGGTGTTGAAAACAATGTTTTAATCTTATCCAAAGAGCATTGGCATTCCTGGGACCAGTGGACCATATTAGGCGACCCTTTCTTTAGTAGTGTAGAAAGAGGTGCCATGATAGAGGATAGATTCGGAATGAATCTTCCATAAAATTGAATAAGACCTAAGAGACTTCGCACTTGCTTTTTAGTCTTAGGAATAGAGATGTTAAGTATCTTAGTTATATTATGGTCCTCTGTCTTAAGGAAACCATGACCAACTCGATGGCCTAGGAAAGAAATTTCGCTAAAACCAATGCAGGCTTTAGAGGGTTTCGCTGTCAGGTTATACTCGCGTAGAGTAGATAGTAATTCAACTAACCCCGAATAGTGATCTTCCCAAGTATCGCTGAAAAGACAGATGTCGTCTAGGTACGCAATGACATCTGACCGATAAGATAGGATTCGACGCATCATGCGTACGAATGTAGCTGGTGCGTTCATAAGGCCGAAAGGCATGAAATTCCATTGGAAAAAGCCTCTAGGTGTAGAAAAAGCCGTAAGTGGTTTGGCGCGTTCAGATAAAGGAACTTGCCAGTATCCTTTAGACAAATCAAGTTTAGTGAAAAAATGAGATTTAGAAAGCCTAGTAAGTAGCTCTTCTAGTAAAGGCATAGGTTCAGCATCGAACTTCGTAACTTGATTCAATTTGCGATAGTCAACGCAAAGACGTATGTTATTGTCTTTCTTTCGAACAATAACCATCGGCGAAGAATATGCAGAAGTGGATGGTTCAATTATTTTTAAATCTATCATCTCATCCAACTCCTTCTCAACCTGTGTTTGAAAATGTATAGGAATAGGATAAGGTCTGACTCTAATAGGATTATGGTCAGTTAGAATAATGTCATGTTCAATGACACGAGTTTGTCCAGGGATGTCAGTAAGGACATCCTGAAATGTTTGTAACATAACCGAAACTTGTCGCTGTCCTCCTAGAGATAAATCAGGAGAAACAGTAACATTTTTCCATGATTCACTAGAATGAAGTGGAATCATCGGAAGCGGAAGATTAACATCCGAAAAACTTGTTTCCTCATCCTGTATTACGGACAGTGATGAGTAATGACCATGTTGGACTGGAGAATCGTCCGTTGCCTGGAAAATAGGCTGTAAATAATCAGGACGTTCATGGAATTCCGTAAGCATATTGATGTGGAAGGTTTTATGCTTTCCATCAATATCGACAATGTAGTCAACATCGGAAATTTTCGAGATTATATCGTACGGACCTTTCCAAGAAATAAGAAGTCTGTTTTCCCTACAAGGTAGCAAAACAAATGCTTTGTCACCAGGACAAAGTTGTCGTAAGGTTCTTTTCTTATTGGCAAATTGCCTTGCCTTCTGTTTAGCAAATTCAGAAGAAGAAGTTGCCAATTTGCATGCTTCGATAATCTTTTGTCTCAGCGCAATGACGTATTCGTAAGAGATTTTGTGTCATCGGTAATATTATCAGCGGTTATGAGATCATGAAGCAAAGACATAGGGCCGCGCGGTCGCGCGCCAAAGACAAGTTCAGAGGGAGAAAATCCTGTATATGTTCATTGGGGACCTCTCTGTAAGCGAAGAGGGCCGCGGGTAAAACCCTGTCCCAATCTTGAGGATGATCCTCAGTTATCTTCCCTAAGAAGTTTTTGAGTGTTCTATTTAGGCGTTCGACCATCCTATTGGACATAGGATGATAGATACTACTCAAAGATCTCTCTATTTGCAAAGTAGACATTACTTGAGACATGGTATCTGATATTAGTTGGGTGCCATGATCTGATAATATTTCTCCGGGGAATCCCAGACGAGAAAATATAAGCCAAAGAGCATCTGCAATGTCAGCAGTAGTAATGCTCTTCAGAGGAATAGCCTCTGGCCAACGTGTGCACATATCAACACACGTCAAGATAAACTGATGTCCTCTAGCAGATTTGATCTTAAATGGACCAATGATGTCTATCGCCATTTTCTGAAATGGTCGAATAGGGATGTCTGCAGCCTGAATAGGTGCAGCATGGCGTGGACCTTTGGATTTCACTTCTTGACATACCTTACAAGATCGACAATAAATACGTATGTCCTTGTTCACAAAAGGCCAAAAGAAAGCCGCAAGAACTCTAGACTTCGTACGGGAAAAACCCATATGTCCAGCACACTGAGAGTCGTGAGCGTGCTGCAAAATTTTAACTCTCAAATTCTTGGGCACAAGAATCTGAGAATGACTTGACTTAGTGGAGTCTTGCACCATACGTACAAGTATGCCATTCTTCAATGTAATCCAAGATTTACGATTTGTATCCTTATTTGGATCACCTTTTGTTGCAAGAGTGAAGAATTTCTTTAGAGTGGGATCATCTTCCTGCTGTTTTATAAATGAGTCACGATAAATTACCAAGGGATCCTCTTGGTTATGCACTTCATTATCTTCAGTAGATGAAGTTTGAGGCATATTAAGAGCTTGAGCTCTAGTGACTACAGCATTAGCAGCTTGCATGTTTTCTTTTTCCCAAACGGAAATTTGTTGTGGAGTACATTCTTTGACTCCGTGAATATGACCGATGATAAGATCAGCGATCGGATTCGGCAGAAGACATGCGTGTACATCTCCTGTAAAGAAAGGAGTAGCAATCATAATGATAGCAGTAGAATATTTCTCTAAGGTGCTGCCAAATGTTACACATTTGACTACTTTTCCTGTGGCACGAGAAGGATCTACGAGTGACTGCCTATCACCAATTGTGGTGCATCCAGAATAAAAAAGAACTGAGACTGGATTGTCATTTACAAGACCTGTGTGTAAGACGAGAGAACCTCTTCCATCATGCGCTACTGACGCAGGAAGAGCGGGAAGAGGATGGCCGCAACTTAAAGTGGACACCGTAGTTGGTTCAAATAATGTTTTGCATTGGGAGCACTGAGATGCTCTCCCAAAATCAAAAGCGGAACATGCCATATTATTAGCGTCATTATCTTTAGTCTGTTTATAGGCTTCATGTGACTCTTGCTGTGCAGAGTTTGCCTGATAATGTGATTTATGTGTTTTGTATTGTGATCTACCTCGATTATTATTGCCTCTATAATCATTATTGTATCCTATATTGTAACCCCTATTTGGGTTTGAGTCATAGTTCTCATGGTTACCATTATCATATTCATTATAATGAGTATCTCTATAATTATGGTCTTGTTGTCTCCATGATGGATAACTTGTATAGTTTCTATAATGACTTCCTCTGCGGAAATTCCTATAATTGTGACCACCCCTGTATCGAGGGCTGTCGGCTCGTCTCCAGTTCTTCGCAGAAGAATTCTGAAATGATTGGTTACCTTGGTTTTGATAACTATTATGGTTACCCTTTTTATCAAACCTGTTTTCATTTCATTCATAACCCTCCACTCCCAAAGGAGCATAGGCCTTCAACAAACACATGCCAAGTCCTCCTGTCACGTGCCATCATCTCAAGTTCTTTCCATGTTCTCCTCATCATTTTCACCTCTGTTTCCAACTCTCTTCTCCATGTACTTCTTGGTCTTCCTCTGCCTCTCTTGCCCTGGGGGTTCCAGAACAAGGACTGCCTTGTAATGCTATCAACAGGTTTCTTCAGTGTGTGTCCTATCCATCGCCATCGTCTTCTTCTCATCTCTTGTTCCACTGGCACTTGTCCAGTTCTTGTCATCAGTTCCACATTGGTAACCTTGTCATACCATTTTAATCCCTCTATTCTACGCAAGCACCCATTTATGAAAGTCTGTAGCTTTTTGGTTGTTGTCTTTGTTGTTCTCCATGTCTCCGAGCCATACAATAGGACTGACTTCACATTTGAGTTGAAGATTCTTATTTTCGTGTTGGATCCTATTTCTCTTGATCTCCATATATTTCCCAATGCAATGAAAGCTCCTCTTGCTTTTTGTATTCTTATTTTGATATCGCTGTCTGTCCCTCCAACTTTATCTATATTACTGCCAAGATATGTGTATGATTCTACATCTTGTATTGGCGTTTCTTCAAGTTCAACCCTGTTCTCATTACCTGCATTTATTCGCATTATTTTTGTCTTTTCCCTGTGTATTTTCAGACCCAATTGCTGTGACCTCTCATCGAGTGTTTTCAATTTGTCCTGCATTTGATTACGGTTATGGGACAGGAGAGCCAAATCATCAGCAAAATCCAGATCATCCAACTGCTTAGTCAGAGTCCACTGGATTCCATTTCTGTTGTGTGTTGTCGATGATCTCATAACCCAATCTATTGCCAGCAAGAAAAGAAATGGAGACAAGAGGCATCCCTGTCGCACTCCTGTTCTTATCCCAA
This sequence comes from Oreohelix idahoensis, assembly GCA_024509875.1. Lineage (NCBI taxonomy): Eukaryota > Metazoa > Mollusca > Gastropoda > Stylommatophora > Oreohelicidae > Oreohelix > Oreohelix idahoensis. The sequence goes on from JAMPIV010012663.1 coordinate 85,589, forward strand.
ATGGTTCTGTAAGCTGTCCTTCATGAAGAACTCTGCACGTCATGTCTTCATAGGTTTTCTTTATTAAATTAATGATCTTCAGGGGAACTCCATAATGCCTCATCAATTTCCAAAGTGATTCTCTGTCCACACTGTCAAATGCTTTTTCGTAGTCCACAAATCCGATGTATAGTGGTGAATTCCATTCCAGACTTTGTTCAACTATTATTCTCAAAGTGGCTATCTGGTCTGTACATGATCTGTTTTGTCCAAAACCTGCTTGTTCATCTCTCAATTTCTTGTCTATGGACTCCTTTAATCTCTCAAGGATAATCCTGTTCAATACCTTTCCTGGCACTGATAGTAACATTATTCCTCTATAATTTGTGCACTCTTGTAGATTTCCCTTCTTAGGCAACTTAACCAGATATCCTTCCTTCCATTCTGCTGGTATCTCTTCTCTTTCCCAGACCCTACCAAGCAATTTATATAACATCTCTGCAGCCGTGTCGATATCTGCTTTGATGGCCTCTGCTGGAATGCCATCAGGTCCAGACGCTTTTCCATCTCTTAGAAGCTTTATGGCTTTCTTTATTTCTTCCTTCGTTGGTCTTTCACCGTTAATTTGTAGCTCTTCTTCTGCTGGCTGGATGTCCGGCGGGTTTTGTGGAGCTGGTCTATTGAGAAGGTCCCCAAAATATTCTGTCCACCTCTTCATTTGCTCTTGTATATTGCTGAGCAGTTTCCCATTCTTATCTTTTATGAGGCAACTTGTTTGCTTGTATTTCCCTGTTAGCTTCTTTGTGCTGCTATACAGTTCTCTCATATTTCCTTTGGCTGCAGCATCTCTGCCTCTCTTGCCAACTCCTCAATATACTTCCTCTTGTCTCTTTTGATACTTCTTTTTACTTCTTTGTTTGCTTCTGTGTACACTTCTTGAGCCTTGGCTTTGGAACTTCTGGTTTTGCTTGTGTTTAACTCTGCTTTCTTGTTTTTTCTATCTTTTATCTTATTGATGGTTTCTGTTGTTATCCATGCTTTTTGTTGTCTTTCCCTTTTCCCCAGTATTTCTTCACATGTCTCCTTCCATACCGTTTTGACCTGCTGCCAATAGTCTTCTGTATTCTCTACATCTTCCAACTGTTGGAACACTTGGAATTTGTTGGATACTGTGACCGCAAATTTGTCTCTTGTTTCTTGATTTCTTAGCTGTCCTACATTAAACTGTTGTCTATAATTTTGCATGGTTGCATATCTCTTGAGTTTCATTTTTACTTTGGCTATCAGAAGATGGTGATCTGATGCCACATCTGCTCCTCTATATACCTTTACATCCTGCAATGATGATCTAAACTTCTTCTTTATGCATATATGATCGATCTGATTTTCTGTTCTATGGTCTGGTGATATCCATGTTGCCTTGTGTATTCTCTTATGTGGAAACATGCTTCCTCCTATAGAAACCTGTTTTGTGGTCCCTGAAATTTGTGTGAGTAATTACGGTTGTATGGTGTTGCTGAAGCAACTGGCATACCTTCCTTAACCTTAGCATTGCTAAAAGCTACGTCCGGATGTGCAGTGACGTACTGGGTACAATATTGCTCCATTTCTTTTAGTGTCTTGGGTTTACGCTCATGTAGGAATTCAAGGAATGGTTTATTTACACTTGACATAATCTTGTCTCTGAGCAATAAGTCCATAAGAGCTTCATATGTCTTTTCTGTTTTGGACAATTCAATCCAACGATTAAATGAAAGACGTGTCCTTGCAATGAATTCTGAGAATTCTACCCCTGATTCAGGTACCATTTTCTTAAACAAAAGACGGTAATCTTCCTTTGTTAATTGATATTTTTTTATCAAGGCTGCTCTAATAACATCATAATTATCCTTTTCAGCCTCTTCTACCAAGCTTAAACTTGTAAGAGAATCACCTTTCAAATTTTCTGACAACTGATTAGCATACTGTGATTTATCCACATTATGAGCTCGACAAGAACGTTCAAAACGATCCAGCCAGAATGTAATATCGTCACTGGAAGGATTGAACGGTGGTACCTTGACCTTATAAGTAGAAGGTTTACCATTATTACCAGTTGACTGATTAGCAATACCCATATTTGTCAATTTTAATTTTTCTAACTCAAATGCTAACAGTTTTTCCTCATGTTCCCTTTTTGCCTTTCTCTCCTCGGCTTCAGCTTCTTTGTCTAATCTCTTTTGTTCAGCCTCAGCTTCTCTATCTAATCTCTTTTGTTCAGCTTCTCTTTGTAATTTTTTTTCTTCTTTTTCCATTTCCATCTGGAATCTCCTTTCCTCTACCTGCATCTGCAATTTCTTTTGTTCAGCTTCCAATTCCATTTTTTTCTCCTCAGCTTTTTGTTTTTTCTCTTCTTCCTTCTGTGCTTTGGCATAATGAGAAAGTGCAAACTCTTTTAACTCCTCAGGAGTCATCCCAAGGGCTCTCCCTTGCTCAATGAAATAGTCTAAAGTTGTCATACTATTTAATAATATGTGGCTATTATCACTGAAATAACAAATTTATTTCACCCAAAAAGGAGCAAGTTTTTAACAAAAACTTGTATAATCAGCTCCCTATATCCCAATCTCTGTGGGAAACAAGCCTTTAAATAAGGTCTTGTATAATCAACTGTATACCTCTAATAATAGCAATTAATCATCAGTTGATTCTTTCTCATAAGTTCACTACACAGCTAGTAGTGTATGATCAAATATATTTTATATAGCATATGTTAACCAAGAACACACACACAAAGGACAATCAAGAAGGACAATACGAAAACATTCGCAGAAATCAAATAAGTTAAATAGAAAAACAGAAGAAAATAATCACAGAACCTGTGATGATAACTGCGCCGTAATAAACAAAACAAATAACGCCACAGTGTATAAACATAAATGGTGTATAAAACTAAACTATAGAAAAGAGGAGACCTACAAGTACAAACAAATCAAAACAAAACTAAAGAAAGCGAAAAATAACGAAAACAAAACTGCACATATCGTCACAGCTAACAAAAAATAGCAACCGATGTTGCATGCAAATTTTCAATTAAGAAAATTGCCCCCTACAGACCACTAATATAAGCACTATGTTACTTGGGAAATCTTATATTAGTCACCTCACCAACCGCCCACGACATAGACACACAAATAATATGCAAACATGTAAACATAAATATATATATCTCATATATAATGTAGTGTAATGCAAAGAAGCACAGCTGTTATTCTATAATGGCATAGTTGTAGTAAAATAAACTGCCACTTTAATAATTAATTTATTTTGAATTTAATTATTACAATGTTCAATCATTTGCACACAAGAAGATCCAACGTTGACAGTTCCTAGAAGGACTTCTCAGTTCAATATCACTGCATTTCTTATCAACACAGATAAACATTCGATTCAAACGTTCTGTGTACTGCTGTCTAAATCACGAAAAATATGTAACAAACGCTGACCTAGTTACTGCTTCTGACAGGTCACGTGGCAAAATACTGACAAAGTGTAGAGTTGTACTGCTAGTGTGTCGTATGAGGCGTCAGGGAACCATCAGTAGTCGATTTCCAAATCAATCCTCTGCGAAGGTTAGACCCAGGAATCTGGCCACCAGTGTAACATTCCCAAAATCAGTAGTGTACAGCAAACCAACAATCAGTGGTGTTAATGATGGGTGTTGTAAGTAGGTGAAGACTGGGCGTGTGATGGAAAATAAAGGTCAACTCGACCGACGCAGGGTTGTGTAAACATGGAGTGAGAGTGCAAGGTACGCGAATGATGGAATGTTCTGTAGAGTTGACAAATGGACTTGACACACACTCACTCAGCTAGAAGTCAATGACATAGACGACTGTGGACGTTTCTATGGTTTAATAAGGACGCACACTCGGACATCACGATTACAGTCACAGTACAGGTTGGCAAAATATCATCATATATTTGACAAATGGGTGGCAACATCAGCTGTATATTCATGTAGCATAAAAATACAATGGGGCGATAGTAGGCAAGCACTCAATGTTCTGGTGGTCTATCGCCACATGCTTCCACTGACTAATCGCGTTAGTAAAGGTAAATACATCATCACAATGGTTCACTGTCAGAACCTTCTTTTGGCTAAGTTTCACAAGCCGTAAGTTTATCAAAACTTGATAGTACCAATGTGAGACCACATAATATGTAGATCTCTGTACCATTGTCCGATAATAAGACTTTTTTCTATTCTCCGACAATGATCCGTTTACAATGACGGGAATTCAAAATGGCTTTCCTCCTTGAGCTTCGCTCACCCAGGATGATAAATGATAATCAGAATTAATTCATAATTCGAGCATAAATGTTCTCATAGGGCTTCCATACATTCTGTTATCAACAAGGCTGCTTCATCAAGTAATCCAGTGCTGCTAGATTACACGTCATCTTCATCTGCATTCAAACAATTCTAATGTGCGATAATACATCTGCCATCTAGGCCTAGCCACAAAGTTCAGCAAAAGGGTCTGGTTTTACCTTGATTTAGGAATAAACACAATAGCGAATAACGCACGCCATTCCTTGGCGTTAACAAAGAACATTAGGAGAATCTCTGATCATACAATCATGCAGAGACACCATCTCCTTCCTAGAATCATTCACAGAGATCACTCTACAACGTTTCTAAACGACCGGCCCAAAAAAAACAGCCATGACATGACAGCCTTCTTCGTCGACACTCTAAATCGACGCATGCGCAGAAAAATCCTTTTGACTATATTCAAGTGGGGCGACTACATATTTACTTTCACTCGAAGCAAAAAATGAGTATTCGCCCTTTGACTAGAGTTCTAATCTTAGACCCAAAATATATCACCAAATATTTCCAAACATAACAAGTATACAAATAAATAAATAACTTCCTATATATATATATATATATATCTCTATATTCATTGCCCCCAGTAATCTGTTGGTAACACATACATACCTATGTGTGTGTAAATTTTAAGCGGAAAAGGAGGGGGGGGGGGAGGAGCGTTGTTGAGTCTTACAAAGAAAAGATCGCTTTCCTATCGCATGCAGTTCACTAGTATATCTTAGTAGCCAGCTCGAGAGTTTTTATTAGGAATGAGGAAAAAGAACCCATGATCCCGGTGACATCGCGATATTTAATGCAGGCGGGAGAAGTCTAGCCCAAAATTTCCCTAGTTTAAATAGCATTTTTTTTTTCTTTTACCGCAGTCGCCTAAAAATCTACCAAATCATCCACTGTGATCTACCGGTAGATCGGGATAGACTAGTTGTCGCCAGTGCTGTAAAGCGTTGCAAGGCTTCTTAAGATATTTTAAATTGATGCGAGGCTTCTTAAGATGCTGTAAAGGTGTGCGAGGCTTCTTAAGATGCTGTAAAGGTGTGCGAGGCTTCTTACGATGCTGTAAAGGTCTGTGAGGCTTCTTAAGATGCTGTAAAGGTGTGCGAGGCTTCTTAAGATGCTGTAAAGGTGTGCGAAGCTTTTTAAGATGCTGTAAAGGTGTGCGAGGCTTCTTAAGATGCTGTAAAGGTGTGCGAGGCTTCTTAAAATGTTGTAAAGGTGTACGAGGCTTCTTGAGAAGTTGTAAAGGTGTGCGAAGCTTCTTAAGATGTTGTAAAAGTGTACGAGGCTTCTTAAGATGTTGTAAAGGTGTTCGAGTTTTTTTAAGAAGCTGTAAGAGGGTGCAAACTTTTTAAAATGTTGTAAAGGGGTGTGCAGCCTCTGAAAGGTTAAGAAGCCCTGGTTTAGGTGAACGAAGACAGATCATTTGCAAACTGAAGGCCATCCACATGTTTAACAGTTGTTTTCTGTAGAAACTAACAAGCGAGCCTTATATTTTTCTTATAGGGGTGCGGATGTCATACATCACAGTGAAATGAAGTTAATTTTCAACAGCTGGATTGTGTCGTTAACGCGGGAAAAATAAGTAAATCTCATAATTATACGAATTTTTAAAGTTCAAGAACTCAGAAAGAAATTCGGTTATGATTAGCAGACTATTCATATATTTATCTTTGTTGTCCTTCTGTGGGATTGTACAGTACAGGTGCTTTGTAATTCTGGGGTCAGGCTTGCTAAAATATTTTTTTGGCACGTGCGATGAAAAATGTGGTACCCCTACACTGTGTTGATTCTGAGTTTCATTTATCATCATCATCATACCAATCATTAAAATGATCATCACAATCATCATCACCATCACCATCGCCATCATCATCATTATCATCAGCAGCGGCAGTTATCATCATCACCATCATCACCACCATCATCATCTTCATAATATTCATCATCCTCATTATCATCATCAACTATTATCATGGTCATCTCCCTTCAGTTCTCTGGTGTGCATAGGCCCCCAACAAATTCACACTAAGCTTTCCTGTCCAGCGCCATCCGTTAAACGTCTTTTTATGTCTTTTTTAAAAATCCCTCTCTAGTCTGTCTCCATTTCCCGTTTTTTCGTCCTGCCTCTATCTCGATTTCTTTGCACTTCGTTGTACATTTTTGTATTTTTCTGCTAGTATCCTAAATTAGCGGTAGCTTAATGTATCCCCTTTCATCTGTTTTGCGGACAATTAAAGAACCCTTCATTTCGCTGAATTTCATTCTTTTGTCTGTAATCTTGAAATAATATTACGATCACGTGACTCATAGGGCTGAATGTCCTATCGTCTAAAATAGCGGCAGGCAACCGAGGAGTTTTGGTAATCTTCTTTAGAACCAATGAGGTATCTGAAGATCTACCTTGATAAAAACATTTCTGCTTTCAGAATATTTGAAATTTGGAATAAGTGTAACTTTTATGTTAAATATTTAACCGTGGAAAATTCAAACAAAATGATATTTTAACGAATGTTAACTTCACTTTGAGTGTCCGACTGGCAGAGTCGTTAGAGCTCTAGTCTCTCGCGGCAAAGATGCCGGGTTCGAATCACGGTGCCGACACGCTCCAGTCTACCCAGCTGTAAACGAGTACCTTACTTTGAGTTGGGGAAGGAAAAGGCAGCGAGGAAGGGAACTGGTCACCTCACCTCTCGATGCGTGACCTAGTATAATGAAGTCTCTAACACTTCATTCCTCTACCGCAGTATCTGATATGGGACTACCTTTAGCTTTTTATAACTTCACCTTAAAGAAAAGGACGAGTTCCTATGTCATACAGTTTACGATTAAAGTGAGTTTTATTAGGTGTGACGATGAAACTCAGCTGTCCATGAATTGTTAGATGATATGGTAGAACCCTCGAATAACATCAGTACCCTTGAATACTGTTGTATTTTTTCGTCAACGTGGAACTCTACCACCTGGGAATATTAGTATGCATCATTTCCACGTGGATTTTCAACACGTTGGATAATTAATATGTAGACTGTTATCATCTGGGCATCCAGTAGATCGCATCGTCTTAGGGGAGGTTAAACCACGCCCACTGCTATCTCTAGAGCAATTAATAGCAGTTATTTTCCCTACCTTTGCCAGTACGCCTGCCCAGTGGGGCGTTGTCAGAGTCCAACGAGGAATGCGGCATACGATCAAAGGCAAGGATGGGCCCAGAACAGACGAATCAGCTTCTCGCCGGCATTTCACATCATCATGCAGAATGGCAGAGACGAGACGGACAGGGAAGTCCAGAGAGCGGACTGGTGGCACAGAAGCACGATATTTCCCTGAGTTCAAATAAGGTGTGAAATTTTCACGTGTCCCCCCGATCTTTCATTTCTTTTAATATATATAGAGACCACTAAAGAATGCAATTTATCATTCGTTTGCCAGAGATTTACAGAAACACTAGCTTATAGTTGAATCCTGCTAGATTTCCTCTGGATTTTTTCGGCTATATTGGAGTGAAGTCATTCTGTGCTAACGGTATAATATATTAGTTTCAAGTGATCAGTGGTCTAGTTCTTTCATTTTATTTTACTGGATTTGGTATTAATTTAAATCTATTAAATTAAACCCATCTCAAAAGTTTCCAGTTGTAAATTTAATGATATATCTATTACACTATTTCCAAAGATAATAGATGCTTAAATTAACTTTTAAAGTCGCGAAGGAATTTATAACTAATTAATTTAGTTAAGTTCTATATACATATATGTGTTTTTAACCATTAGACTCGCAAAGTAATTTCTTAAATATATAATTGAATACGCGAGTGTATATAATAGTCTTAACGGTAAATTTATCGCGCGTTAGAATATTATTCAATTTTGCGGTATGATTTCATGTTTTTCTTTTTTTCACATAGGGTGATCATAAACCTTTGCGTCCTAGCAATTATATAGAGTCCTCCAGACTCGGTTCTAAAAAAACCTCCAGAGATTTGATGAACAGTTTATATTTAATCTTGTGGCGATCCTGTAGGGGTCCCGCTGTCTGAAGTTACCAGAAAGAAAGCAAACCCAAGAACATTTAAAAAACAAATCATCAATAAAATTAAGTCTGTAAAGATAAACTGGAGAAGAACATTGCCAGTAGCGATATATTTTATTTTACTGCTCTACTGTGAGAAAGAGTATATATGTCCTGAACACTGACAGTCCATATATTTTTCACTGGATTTAAAAAACCCCGAAAGGAAAAAACATACCTCACTGGTCAGTCGTTGTCATCACGCTTAAGAAGTTCTTTCACCATCAGCGCCGAAAATCCAAGAGACCACACCATTCTCATATCTGTATCTGTGACCGTGCCATCCCATAGAAACTTTGTATATAAAATCAAAGAGATACAATAAGGCTTCACCTTCCAGCGATTTCGGGACACTTTGCTAAACGCCTAAACCCGTTAAATCTGGGGCTGGAAACCGAAGAACAGAACGCATTCATTTATTGAATACTTACTGCTGTATGTGTATTTTTATATGGAGTGCCAGATTCCACGATTGGTAAGTGAATGAGATTTATTTGCAAACATTATAATTTGCTTTACCTGGTAAATACCTGTTTTTCTGTATTCCTTGTATTGTTCTCTTTAAGTGGGATTTCTTAACTTTGGTTATTTCCCCTCCCTAAATCTGCTTAGTAAAGGAAAAACAGTTCAGAATAATAGGACTTGTTTCCTAAACCCCCCATACCGAATATTGTAACCCCTCTTATCAGTATAAATTAATTTACTGTTGGGTTAAATTATCTATTTCTGATAACCACCTGTCTTTGGACTGGGTTTTTCTTTTCCACACAAGCGGGAAGGGCATATTGGAAACTACTTTTCAAACCCCCCCCCCCTCCCCCCTTGTTATTTGTATTTTCTGTAACAATGATTATTGCCTGTACCATGATAAATGTTGTGATTTTGGTTTAAATGATAAATAAACACCCTAAAACTTTTAGTACTGTGTTGGCCGACCCACGCCCTATTACCCATATTTGTTCTACGTAGTTTGTATTCACGTAGAGTCTGTGTGTTTGAAGCACCAAATTGGTGTGTGCACATGAGTGTTTGGAAAACTAGCAAATAATTGTTTAGCCAGAATAGATTTATGAGTCTACTGAGGAAAAAAAAAGATTGTCGTAAGATAGGCAAAACGGAGAAGAGTATCCGATTTCTTAGACTGTCCTGACTCTCCCCAGCACCCCTTGTGAATCAACTATCTCTTTCCTAACCCTTTCTATCATAGAGCCTTCACCATCATTCTTCACTCTAACGGGACCACTATTTCTAAGACCTATCTCAAATAAATTTACGACATTAGGCTAGCTCGTTGGTATCTTCAAATAATTTAAAGTGCCGTACCTTTAATCCGGGCTTGTAAATACCGGCTAGTCCGAAATTTAGAAAACTAAATTTTATAATTATGACTATTTTCCCTTTCTATCACCAAACTGTCCCTATTGGCCTACAGGTAGATCGGGTTCTGCTTTAAGCCGTCCCCTCGTCTAAACGCTCTGTGCAGGACGTGAAAATTTCTTGGGAGATCCCAGAACCAGAGCACAGTGTTTTAGTTCTGTATAGTTGGAGAGCCCACTTGGATGGCGGGGAATGCACAGTATGCCACACACTACTAGCTTGGGACCATATGTGACGATCCTTTAAATGCAATCCAAGCTAGAGAAACTGGAGCTCATGACTTCAGCTCAACACGCTTCGAAATGGCAGAAAATTCACAGGAAAAGCTTAGATCTATAATGTAGATACTAGCAAGGAGTCTTCAACTTGGTATTGGCTGCAAAAGAAGCTCAGCAGCCCTAGTTAAACAATAGCAGCAACAAACACCTCGCCGGCTGAAGTTTTGTGGCCACCGCTTTAAAGATGAACGTCTTTTTTTTTTTTTGTTATATATCCTGTATTGTGTATATCATTACACACATTCGTAATTTTATTTACGCCGAGTTTGTTTTTTTTTGGGCCTCTTTCATTCCTGCTTTTGTCCAGTTAAAGCGTATTCATGATCCATCAGCTCCCCAAGGAGCAAAAGCCATCAACAAACTTATACCAAGTTTTCCTGTCCGATGCTGCCAGTTCAGTGTCTTCCGATATCTTTCTCATTCCTTTCATATGTCTGTCTCCAAATTCTCTTCTCCATGTGTTTTTCAGTCTCCCACTATCTCTCTTACCCTGGAGATTCCAGAACAAGGACTGCCTAGTAATACTATCAACATGTTTCCTTAGTGTGCGCGTGAGGAAATAACCTCATTCCTTACATTTTTCTTGTGCCATCCTTGAATTCATTATGTGCCCTTCCGTTTCTTTTATCCCACCTCGGACAATATTTGTTGTTTTCGCTCCATATGCTGTTCAAAAAAAGAAACGCAACTTTTTTGGTGTTACTTTTATAAAAGATATTCGCTGATTGGACATCAGTCAACCTATCGACTGTGTCCACCTGGTTATTAACTTCTCCTGGTTACCTGAATTGTACTCACCTTATGATTCATGAGGTCATGAAAGAGGTCAAAGTCAAAACCACATTTTTGACAATAACTCGTGACAGGTTCACGAGAATCCCGTGAAACGTACTGAACACAAAACTCTCTGACCATATTATTGAATGCCTATAAAAGATTAACGCTCCTCGAATAAATTCAGTTGAAAATTCAATGCGCAAGTATGGCTCATCTCACTACAGAACAACGACTCATCATCATTGGACGTTTACAGACTGGACAGTCACAAAGTGTAGTGGCCAGACAATTTAATGTGGTTAGAAGCACCATTAGTCGCCTTTAGAGCCGATTTCAAGAAACTGGCTCAGTGGCAGACCGGCCGTGCAGTGGAAGACCCAGAGTCACAACTCCTGCCGAAGACCGCTTCATACGGCTGCGTCACCTCAGGAATCGACTTGCATCTGCGTCCTCCACAGTCCAGTCAATGTCAGCAGCTCGTCGAATTTCAGATCAAACGGTCAGGAACAGGCTGCACGATTCTGGGGCTAAAAGACCCTACAGAGGTCCTGTTCTTACGGACCGGCATCGCCAGAACCGACTGCAGTGGGCGAACCAGCATAGTCAATGGACCGTTGGGAATGACTGGAGACGGGTTTGGTTTAGTGATGAATCATTATTTATGCTCCAGCGACACGATAGACGGAGAAGAGTTTACCGCAGAGTCCATGTGCGCTACGCCCAGAACAGCGTTGATGAGGCTCCTCCACATGGTGGTGGAGGTGTACTGATGTGGGGGGGGGGGCGATCAACTTCATGGGAAGAAGTGACCTGGTGCAAATTGAAGGACGCCTGAATGCCCCACGATACGTCGCTGAAATTCTTTGCCCTCACGTCCTTCCACTTCTGGCTGCACGAGGGTCGATTTTTCAGCAGGATAACGCTCGACCTCATGTGGCACAACTCACCACCCAGTTCCTCGTTGACAACAACGTCCAGACCATTCCGTGGCCAGCCATGTCATCAGACATGAACCCCATAGAACACTTATGAGATGAACTCGACAGACGACTCCGCCAGCGAGATGTGGCTCCAGCCAATCTCCGACAGTTGTCTCTTGCACTGCGGGAAGAGTGGGCAACCATCCCACAACAACAGATCAAACGGCTAATCGGATCCATGTCAAGGAGATGTCGTTCTCTGATAGAGGCCAGAGGAGGCCATACACCTTACTGAAACGGAGGCCTCAGTGGCAAAGAATAAAATTCCAAACTAAATTTAATTAACATCATTTCAATTTTAAAGTCTGAAAGTTTCTTCATGCCAAGATTGAAACATTAATTCCGTAAAATAAAATTTTGGTACAAGTTGGAAATTTGGTGTCCATTACCACTGCAATAATGTTGCGTTTCTTTTTTTCGAACAGTATAGTTCAAGACTTCTTGTCATGTCTGGGTTTGAACCCATATTGACTCCTGGATCTGTAGAGTGAAAGGATCTTTACGAGAGCGTAACACATTTCCGACCAGACAGTAAAGGAACGAATTACAACCTAAAAAAAGCGGAGATGGCCCCAGTGTGTTTGTCTTATTGCTAATACCGCTATTTTACCTCCGATTTTCTGTCTTGTAAGAGGCATAACGAACCTTGAGTTGGAGATATGATCAGCAGAATGATTGACACAACCAAGGTTGTTGCCTGATAAGTTGTTAAAGGTTGCACATGAAGTGCTAAAAAAAAAAAACACACACACACAGTAAAAATAAATTGGTGACACGCACTTAAGATAACGAATGGGATTTTTGGAGCACGAGAGCGATGTAATCGTCTCCATGCAGATTTTGTGGGGATGGATAATCACAAGAAAATGAAATCTTGGAAGATATTATCCGTGATAGATCTATGAAGTCGTGGGTGTAAACATAATGAATATCAACAGAAGAGGCAAAACCTTATATGGTCTTGTAAGTCAGACATGAATTCGCAGGTGACATGCAGAGAACATTAGTTTAGTTTGGTATTGAAGAAGATTAGTGGGGATATACCCCGACCAAAATACGCAAGTTGTTTGCTATTGGTTTGGCATTTGAGATGTTAAAATACCTCTGATTGGACTTCACCTTCACGTAGCAATCTTGTTGCGTGGGCCGAGTGTTGCTTAAAATCTACACCATTTTAAGATTACGGCACTGCTAATTCAACTTGTCAAGAAGACAGTTCAGACTAGCCGGGATAAAGAAAAGGATTTTAATTTAAAGGACCGGACAACGTATTTGAGCATCTTCTGGACTTAGACAGTAAGACAACTCTACCTTTACTAATACGGAATCCTAGAAACATGAATACACTGTCAGAGTGGGATTCTAGTTAATACCACAGACTACGTGTAAGAAGCATCTTAACTCTTAAAGGCCGGAACGACGCTGGTAGCGTACATCCGCAAAACCCCTAGAAGCCGAAACGACGTTGGGAACGTCACTTTTGTGTTCTGTGAAATTTGTTCCGTATTTTCGTTATGACTCATAACTGAATACTATCTGTAGAATATCACTAAAAATTCTTCATATTCTAATTCTACATTCATTTATCTTTACTGTGATGTATAATATGTGTGTCTTTGTTGTGTAATAACTCAGAAACTTTAGAATTTATAAAGGTACTGCTTTAAGGTACAAAAATAATTCTGGCAAAACTGATGAAAAAATTCCGGCCTGCAAGAGTTAAACAAGTTGCCGAAATAATTTCTGTGTGCATGAAAATTTGATCTCCCAAATGGGGTAAGTTGTACATTTTATCATTCTATATTTTGCAATATTAACATGTGAAAATTGCTAGTGGATGTCCAAGTTTATACGAGGCTGGCAACCTCAACATATAGAATGATGGTTTCATGAACCACTACTGCAAGAGCTGGTGACCGATTCATGAAGGTTTATCAAAGAGAACCAAACGTAGAGGTGGTCCCAAGTTCTATATGGAGCAAGGAGTGGATGATGACAGAAATAATGTACATAATTATTATATTAATCTTTTTAACCAGTGCATATGTAAACATGTATTTATATAAATACAATGGGTGTTTTCCACTAACTGAGGTTAACATTAATGATCAAAGAGGGTAAAGTTCTGAGGTAGATGGGATGGTGGAATGAAAGAGAGGGACACCTGATTTTCATTTCAGGAGACCCAATACTCAGGAGGGATATTTGTTTCTCTCTCATTTCATGTTAATAGTCGGTGGTACAAAATGCTGGTACTAGTCTGTGGTAAAAGTGTGTCGTATAAGTGGCCTTCAGTCAAAGCTAGACACCAACATCGGACGGGCCATGCAGACGCCGGGCCATCTTCGTAATTACACCCACGATACTACGAGGGACGTGTTACAGCCACCAGACCTGAACGGTGACGAGACAGAACCAGTCTACAATATGCCAAGAACTAACATCGGATGGAGCAAAAGCCAACCGACACCTTACTGGCAGCTAAGTACCCACCTAAAGCTGCCAAGTGAACACACATTTCAGAAACTTACTAGACCATCACCTGTGATGAATCCTTTAAACTAAAGTTTTCTATATCAACACCCTTAGTTATGTTACACTGTTAACTATAATTGATTATTAAATTTGTTATCTGTATATATACACATTTATGAAGTAACAAGAAGAGACATGGTCCGCAACCAGACGATACGTCAAGGCCTAAAATCCCACCCCCTGCAGACCCAAGTAGAACAGTCTCAACTAAGATGGTTTGGCCATGTCTGCAGAATGGGAGAAGATCGGCTACCACGACAAGCATGGTAAACAAAGAGCCAGGGATCCAGACCCCCAGGACGAACCAGAGTCCGCTGGGAGGACAACATTAGACAATCTTTGAAGGACCGAGGACTAGAATGGAACCAGGCCAGGAGGAAGACAGCCGATAGGATAGTCTGGCGCTCTCTCTTCCAAACCTCTACACCTCACGGTAGAAGGGGAACGACTAAGTAAGTATATATACACATTTATAGTTGATTTAATCATTTTTAAGTGAACTGCACCCGTATGTCTCAGTAATTTTATATACATATAAATAGAGCTATTAAAATGATATTTTACTGAATTAAATCAGTTGAGGGCTCATCAAACGAGCAAAATTCTAGTACGACCTGGATAATATCAGCTGTGGTACTTGATTTCTTAAGTTCCTATGAGGCCCCCTAGAACTGAAGCATCATTCTTTAATTCCAATCTCTGCAAAGAGTAATCTTGAACGAAAGGTAGATACCTTTGAAGAGCATCAGTAGATGCACTGTTCGACCATCACTGCAGAGCAAGTTGAGGAAATGCCGTGACTGTTCGTCCTATCCATCACCAGCATCCCATTTTCATCTTTAGTTCCACTGACACTTATCAAATTAAAGATTAAGAAGGGTTAGGCAAGGGTCCGGTTATTCCATCCTGTAGAAAATTTAAATTAAAAAAACTTCAATAAACAAGACGGATAACGAAAGCGTATTGTTCGTAGGATTAAAAAAAATAAACAACAGAATTGATAAACAACGATAGTAACACGTTGTTATGGATATGCATGATCTCCTGTTCCAGGCGGCAAAGCTACTTGAAGAAGAATTGTTGACGGCCACAGCTTGCTGGGTTCCTTATGTGACTAATTCAGGGATTTCATTATTAAATGATGTTGCGTCTTTGTCTAGTCTATCATGGAATGGTACACATATATTATTTACACTTCTGTTATTAATAATGCAGTTCTATCACGTTTGTAATTCTAATACGGCATGTTTGTCCTGTTCCGGACTGTTTTAATTGTTCTCTCTACAAAGATATTTCTTTGATTTTTCTTCTTCTATTTCAAACCGCTCTTAACAATGTAAACCTCCATAGACATTCTTCTTCTATATCTTTTACTTTCTCTCCTTTCTTTTATTCCTTTCTCTCGTCCTCTTCTGTTGTTCTTATTTTCGTATTGTCTTTTTTCGTCCTTTTTGTCGTCTTTTTCCTTTTTTGTTGCTACTTTACTTTCTTTTCTTTTTCCACCTCCTTCTCTTCTTTTAGTTCTTAGCGTCTTCGTTCTTTATTCCTTCCTGTTCTTCACTCGCTTCTTCTACGTTATTTTCTCTGTCCTATTCCTTATCATCGTCTTTTCATCGTCATCTCCACAATCTCTAACTTATTTTTTATCGTTTTCTCCACAATCTTCTTTTCTTTCTTTATTTTGTATTTTTTGTCTCCTAATTCTTTCTCTTCATCTTTTTTCTTATTTATTATTTCTCATTTTCTTCTTGTTTGGTTCTTCTTCTTACTCGTATTCTTCGAATTCCTTTCTCTCCCTTTTCTTCTTTTGGTTCTTCAAAGAACAGCACTACTACTACCACCGCCATCTCTGCTGCTGCTACTACTATTATTACTACTACTACTACCACTACTACTACTACTACAGCTACAGCAACTACTACTACTATCACCTCCACTCCCAGCACAACAACTACTCCTACCACTAATACTGCTACTGCTACTACTGCTGCTGCTGCTACACCTACCATTACTCTACTACTATTATAACGACTACTACAACAACTACTCCTATCACCGACTGCTCCTACTGAAACTACTACTCAACCTCTTCCTACCATCGACTGCTATTACTACTACTAGCGCAGCAATTCCTCATCCAACTACCACTACTACTACTTCTACTTCTGCAACTACAACTGCTCTTACTGTTACAACCAGTGCTAATACTTCTCCATCTCCTGCTACTATTACTACTGCTCCTAGTACTCCTGCTATAATTACTACAACAACTTTTACTATATATTACAACCACTACGACTATTACATTACCTGCCTACTACTACATTATCTACTACTAGTCTTAATACTACAGCCGTTCTGTTTCAACTGCATATGTTAGTGTAACCACCGCTACAACAACAACAACTACTACTATTTTTACTTACTACTAGTGCTATTACTAATTCTATCTCTACCGTTGTGTTTCTGCTCCAAATGCTACTGCTACCACTGCTACAACAACAAAAACTACTACTATAACTTACTACTAGTGCTATTACTAATGCTATCTCTACCGTTGTGTTTCTGCTCCAAATGTTACTGCTAACACTGCTACAACAACAACTACTACTACTATTACTTACTACTAGAGCTATTACTTATACTCTCTTTACCATTGTCTCTGCTACCACTGCTACTACCATTTGTGCAATTAATATAAAAGCAGAAGCAGCAACAAAAGCATTCATACTATATGTCCACGTATATAGAGTTGTATTAATGACACGTTTGTAACCAACAATTAAACAATCCCACCAATTTTTCGGAGAAATACGGAGCGCGTGTATTGCACTATGAAAAACGAAATTTACCACTCATTAAAAGAACACGCACGCCTTGCGATCTTTTCAAGGTGTATTTTCTGGAATAAACAGGAACGGCGCGTATTGCCCTGTGATAAAAAATGAACATCCATTAAAAGAGCACGCGGGCATTTCAGTTTTTTTTCAAGGTGCATTGATCATTGACCATAAGTCAAGATAAGTTTGATTACAAATGTACTCTATTTATCAGACCGTAAGTACTTTTATACTTGGACATGCGCCCCAATATAACCGGCCGTCTTTGAGTCTAAGTTAAATGGAGCGTGCCTCGCAAAAACGAGGCGAAACTCTGAATTAAAAAACAAACCGACTACAAAGATCAAATAAAATTAAAATGGAATTAGATGACCATAGAGAAAATAGTGCCAGTCATCAGGACTTAACAAGAGGACATAAATCATTCCCGTCATTTTTTAGCGGGTTGCTTGCTCGTATTACTAGAACTGTCACCAGTGTCGCTACAGTTGCTAGAAATACCGGCTACTACGATTACTACACACATAACAAATGATACAGCTATTACACCGATCATTTACACATTGGCTATTACACACCTGCTTCTGCTACTGATATACCTACTTCTAGAGTAATAGCACCACTACAACGAAGTTTCTCACACTACTTTAAATACTATAATCACTACTATGATTATAACCACTATTAGTAATCCTGCTACTGCCTGACTAATGATTCTTGCTGTTGTTGTTGTTGTTGTTGTTGCAGTAACAAATTCTGCTACTGTTTTTGTTTAATCTTTCCTCTTGTTTTTGATAGCAACACGCGTGTTATGTTAGGTAAACATCTGTTGCTTCTGGGCTTTGTCATCCATTAAGGAGATGAGTAAGAAAAATAGTAGACTTGAACGAAGTGAACACGACTATTCTTTGCGAAAGAAGAAGAGGAACAGTGTACGTCTGTGTGTGTATATATATAAGAGAGCAGCAGGAACCCATTAACAGCTGGGTAGACTGGAACGTGAGACCACTATGTTTCAAACTCGGCACTTTTGGCGCGAGATGCCAGGGCTCTAACCATTTTCTTATTGGAAAATACATGTACATAAATAAGAAAATACTAATTTATTAGCTAGTTAAAAAAAACAGACATGAAACAAGAAAAAAAAAATGTAAGTGAAAAGTGACTTCTTCTTCAAGTACCATGCCTAGTGGCGTAGGAGATCAGGCATCTCCACAACTTCCTATCTCCAGTACAAGTTATCAATTCAGTTGTTGACTTCTTTCCATGCCACGATGTCAAACTGTCCAGTGTTTGCTTTATTTGTCTTTCTCTATCTCTTTTTCCTGCACTTACCTGAAGTTGCGATATATTCCAACTTTCCTCTTTTCATAACATGCCCAAAAAAAATGTGGCTTGCTTCTTTCTAACTTGTGAAATAAGTTTCCTTTGCGCATTTGCCTCTTTCAGGACATCCTCATTAATTGTTTTGGCTGTCCATGGTATTTTTAACATTCTTCTGTAAAACCACATCTCTGTGGCCTCTAGTGCCTTCCTTACTTGTTTACTAATTGTTCATAACTCACTGTCACAGGTAGATATAAGTAAGACGATAGATTCTGCCTGAGGTCAGACAGACTATTAAAGGGAAAGTGTGAATTGATAGAAAATAGAATCACGGGTGCAAAGTTGGGAGAAGACATTCCTCTGGAGGGTAGTGGTGCTACTCCTTGAGCCTACTTGGTGACTAACTTTTAATAAGACAATCTTGCCCCGCCCTCCAATGTTTGTAAAAGACTCTAATCTAATGCTCAGTAAGGGACACTACAGTTACTACACCACCATGACATTTAAAGGGAAGGCGTTCTGACCAGCACAAGAATAAGTTTTCTGGGTTTTTATTAACTATAAAAAAAACTGCACAACATCCAACGTGGCAAAATGCGAACAAAAGAAAAACACGGTAAACCCCGTGTACCTTCACTAAAAATAAACAATGTTGGAAGGATACACAGCAAAGAAAATGAACCTCCAAAATAACAGTATCCACAAGAGAAAAAAAAACACTGTGGTCACCTCACTCTACTTCTTTCCTACGCTCACAAGGACACACCTATGTTCTCTCGAACCACTCCTGCACTTTAAAAAAACTAAAGTTCTAAAACAGTCTTGCTGTCACCTGGACAGGGGTCACCAGTCCAATGAAATTAGACGACCGTGTTTGCCATTAAAGGTGATAAATCCAAAACTGAAAAGAAACTTATGTGAGTCAACACTGTCAGGCTGGACTTAGTAATCCACTTTTGCCAGGAGGTAAGCTCCAGTGGGAAATAGTAACATGTAACTTTCACTGTGCGACTACTGCAGTAATTCCGAGTGAACAAAAGGTGGTGAAATGGAAAATAAGCTTAATTCCAGCACACGAATATTATCCGGATGCGCTGATCTAGTGGTAAGTTCACGTGAGAACGTTCAGAGGCTGACAATAGCTGGTTCTTTCGGGGTTATGTTGTTGTATTATCTCCAACAACCGGGTGGTAATGGGTTACACCAATATTGTCTGTATTTATGAATGACAAGGTATAACAGCTCGTGGACGAGGCTTTATGCCCTGCGCGGCCGTAATGTAATCCACGAACTAGCCGCCAGAGGTAGCAATTTGGCAGTTAATCCGCCAGTAAAGAGAAATTAGGCCTAGTAAATGCTAGAGGCCATGCACCAATGTGTGCAAACGTTGTGCATAATAAATCTCTGTAGACTCTGGTTGAGCCCGTAGATGGCAAACACAGACCGTTCTCTGTTTTTCTGATCAGGGTCTGGAAAAATAAAGACATTCAAAAACATTTACGTAGTTTTGTTCGACCAGAACGATCGACGCTAACAGTCTCTTCTGTCTTCCACTAAAACGTATACAAATACACTTCAATTAACATGCGCCGTGTCCCCACCCGCCTTGGGCAAATTCCTCTCTCGCGCTTAGCTAGCGAGCAGGTGGGGGGAGGGGGCGGTCGGCGTAACACACACACACACGGACAGCCTCGCTAACCGAGGTCAGACATTCACCTCACAACACAGTCGTGCTCTAGAATCGACAGGCGTAATAGATATGTACCTGGGAAATAAAATTAGTACATCTTCCTTCTGTCAGTTACATTTTATCTCTCCCGTTTTCTTGTCAATGCACATTATCTCTCTATCTGTCTTCTTGTTATAACAGATTTTCTAGCTATTTATCTTAAGCTGAGTTAAAAACTGGTGGCGCGCTACGTTAAATCACTTGCGGTCTTACGAAAGAGTTACTATTCGTTATGATGAATTAATTATTTTAAGCAATAGAATAGGTAATCCTGTTTAGATTATATCTGCATAAAATCTTATACGCTACCACTCCGTATGACTAAACAATAATTTCGCTCTTACCAGCTTCACGGAATAATCTCCATACGGCCTTAATTCACAACTGCTATCAACAGGAAGGATAACATGCACGCATGCTAGAAAATCCGAGAGCATGACTGATAGAGAGTTATAGTTATATTTGTTCGAATTGTCGAACATATCAAAAAATATTATCCTGAACACTAAATAACAATGGTACAATAATAAAGACATTGCGTTGCACTTACTGCTATCATTTTAATAATAGATGACAGACTAAATGAAACTATAAATCACACCAATTTTCGTATCAGTATTTTCAGTAAAAGAGAATTGATTTGAACTTTATTTATTTCGTTGCTTGTGCCAAGCCACCGCAGTCTCTATCGTGGTGAATTCATCAGTATGGAAACTTTAAAGCTTTTTATTTCTTGTTTTTTACCGAGATGCAGGAAAACTAGCAAGAAGTAAGGTAATAAAAGGGATTGGTTAAAAACTGGTGTTAAGTGGTGTCAGAGATAGATAGATAGATAGATAGATAGATAGATAGATAGATAGATAGATAGATAGATAGATAGATAGATAGATAGATAGATAGATAGATAGATAGATAGATAGATAGATAGATAGAGATAGATAGATAGATAGATAGATAGATAGATAGATAGATAGATAGATAGATAGATAGATAGATAGATAGATAGATAGATAGATAGATAGATAGATAGAGAGTAATGGATGAATGAAAGATAGCGAGGACAGAAGGTGTACAGTCTTGCTTTGTTGTCATAAAGAATAATTTTTTTTAATAACGGGGAAAGAAAAAACAATTTATGAGTGCTTTTTTTCTCCCTTTTAATGTTTTGCCCGCGATCTTCGACAAGTTAAACTTGCCCCAGTTTTCTCCCAAACATTTATCGGGACTGGTACAGCGCTTACCCTGGCCTACCTCCTCACCGTCCCTTCCCATATTGTTTTTCTAGCAACTTTTCCCACGCTCAGCGCGTGCAGGGGTCAAAGTTGAAGATGCTACAAGACTTGCCGTGCATTACCTGTGGTGATGAGTGCCTTTTTTTTTAAAAGGTAAGATAGGATGATAAAGGAGTAAACTCGTAATGGAAGGAGAAGTCAGGTAAGAGTTGGCGAATAAGAGATGGCGTGACCTGTGGTAGGATGGCTTCTATTGCCAGTTAATATATCCTTGACCACGAAACAGTTTTTTGATTGGCAATTTAATTTTCATGCGTATAATTAAAATAAATGTAAATAATATACACTTTGTATTCTTCTTTTTTTTTAAGATATGTATATTTTTTAATGATTGTATAGACTGAATTCAAATTTGACTGTAATTGGCAACACTCTGTAAAAATAGCTGGCTATTCTAAAGTAAACCGCTCCAAGGTTATACGATAACTTCGGCGCGGACATGCCGGGAAGGTTCTTTCTGGCATTTTTGTTACCCGTCAAACTGGGTCAATCAACATTCCTGGCAAAAATTTGTCAGATAGGTTTGGAATAAGTAGAATTTTGACATTTCAGTGGTATGAAGTTGTTCAAGTTTGCAGATTCGTGTGTGCACATCTAATTTGTATTCTTGACTATCTTATTTGTATGCGCAAGAATGTTTATGTACATGTCCCCCGCACCTTCCACGAAATGTGTTTAACTGTATGGTGGGTGGCCAATTCCTTTTATATAAGTAAATAAAAACTATCGTGAATACACACCTGTTTTCAAACAAGTATATTCCTTGTTCATAAAAGAAACTTGTTATAATTTGTAACAAATTGCATACATATCTGAAAAAAGGACTAACATCAAAAACTATGTTTTTGAATTTTAAATTATTTATTAGAATGGATTCTAGGGGTTACATGTATATCACCTAAAATTTAAAATATAATTTTTAATTATGCTGTTATGGACATTTTGTCCAAGAAGGGATCTATAGCCTTCATTGGACAATCACAAGGACCATAGTCTTCAATGGACAATTAAAGGGTCCATAGCCTTCATTGAACAATCAAAGGGGCTCAAATCCTTAATTTGGCAATCAAAGGTCCATAACCTTTACTTGACAATCAAGGGATCAGTTGCCTTCATTTGACAGCCATAGGGGTCTATATCACAAAAATAGGTTAAAAAACTCTTGTCTAGCGTATAAAAAATGCACAGAGTTAAATGAGCCTTGGAAAAACACAAAAAAGTTGAAGTCAACAGCGTTGATTAGGCGTCTGTCACGTCAAGAAAGATATGAAATCTGCTAGATTAGAAGATGTTGGTCTGTTTATTACAGACTCGCACGGCGGGCGAAAATTTGACCATATCCAGTGTAGACTGGCCTGTCATATTTCAGCACTTTAAGCGACGAGGTTGCCAGCCTCATGGACAACCTCATATTAGTCATCGTGTACGACATGCTTAAGGTCAAGTAGTCTCATTCTTTATTTAACTCGTCAGTCCCTCGGAAACTACTCGTGGAGCTATGGCAGTGCCGCCTTGATATCTGGGAAACTCCATGGCGCGCATGCATTTATATACAGCAAGATGTTCCTTAAAATGTATACACGTTGCGTTTATATAAATATGTATGTATACATGAATTCAGGTTAACAAACGCAACTTCAGACGGAGCAGACTACCTGAATAATTCGAAATATTCAAATTTTTGAATGTTATAAAGCTTCAGTCCAAGAAAGATTTCTGCTGTTTTATCATGTTACGAACTATTAACAAATTGTAGTAGAAAGTATTGTTATAGTTCTTGAAAGATTTTGATTTTAAATTTCAATTAAGCATTAGTGTAGTCTATGACGATGGATCCAATTCGGCTGGGAATTACAAATGAATACAAAGAATTCTTCTCTTACGAAAAAAAAGAAGAAATTTTTCAAGAAAATCACTCACTAAATCTTGCTGGAGTTGAATGTCTTGAATCGTGTAATGAAGATGTCATGTTTTAAGCAACTATCTTGTAAACGTACGATCTTTTCAGCAGTAGTCCTCGAAGATGAGAAATTCTGAATAAATATATGCCTGCGTCGCTTCAAGGTATGTCAATAGTGAGATAGTCTGCAGGTGTGAAATCTGTTGCGCATTATTTAGATTCATTGAGAAATGCGTTCATATAATTGGAGGATCTGCCTTTCACATGACAGACTTGCACTAAATTCAGGTCAGCATGGAAGATGTGTTAAAGCTTAAATGAGTGCTATTATAATTTATATGGATGAGGTTGCTGTTGATGATTCATGAAACAAATCTAATGATTGAGAATTTACTGTTACACTTGATGCAGAAAGGGATAGCACTGAGAGCCTTCTTAATGAAATTTAAGATTTCCGTGAAATATGTTTCTGGCAGAATAAACAGCAACATCTCAGAATATTGGCATTTTACCAGATTTTTCTACCAACCGAAGCTTTCCAATTCATTCAGATGATGAAACTGTTACAGAGTTGGGGTGGAGTTTTCGGAGGAGAGTGATAGAATGAGTGAAAGAATAAAAAAGGTGATATCTAGATGTTAGTCTGCGAGTTCGGAGCAACTGCCTCTTCTCGGGAAATAGTCTACTAGAAAACCTTAATTGAAAGAGAGTTCTCGTGACTAAACAGGATATTTTCTGAACGATAAACTCTTTCTCAGAAATCATACAAAGGAATTTGCAGAGTACATACAGTTGAGAAAAGAGATTGGGTGTCCCACTCGCTTTGAATAAAGATTTTAATTACCCCAGGGTTTAGATTGGTTGAACAACACGTGCAATAAATGTTACAAGAAAAAAATAACAACAGACTCGTTTATGTTGGAATTTAAAAAATGAGGATAGATTCTTATAATGTACAAAAGAAAAAAAATGTATAATGTTCTGTTTAAAAAAAAAAAATAAAAAAATATGGTCATCACTTGGACCACATGAGCTTTGCTTTTCTATGATGGTTTGCTGCATAAGCATTATACTCATCTCTTCGAGGACTGTAGTAGCTGCTGAAATCATTTTTATTCTGATTCTCTTGGTGGCGTAATGAGTTTTGTTTGTCCCAGCACTTAGGTACAGTAATACAATTCTGTGGTTTCAGAGGGTGGCTGAGTTTGCTTCCCTGGACTCATTGCACATTACAAACAAGGATGGAGTAAGTCGGCCCTGCTGAATGCCGCTTATATTTACTGCTTAGGACGAAAACCTGGCATGGTAGTCTGGTAAAGTAACAAGGAATGATAACCTGGTATGGTACCCTGGAATCGTAACCTTGTGTGGTAACCTGGTTGGGCCGCTCGAACGAACCAAAAGCTGTAATAGATGAGATGTTTCCTTTTAGTGGCCCAATCTTATCAGTGACTCTTCTCTTGACCAGGTACTAGAGAATAAACCCTTCCAATTTTCCTCCTTGTATATATTTCTGTTACTATAGGACGGCAGATGGTAAAACATTTGTCACATAATTTTTTGGTCGATCTCTTGTCCACTCCGGCAGTATTAATTACATTTTTGTGTGTACTAAATTACGTGCATTTTCTAGTGGTTAGCAGATTTCCTTTCCCCACTTTCTCTCAGGTATTAGCCATTTTCTAATCACCATACACACCTTTCAGTAATAGTAATCCTGTTTGTTTACCCGCTTGACCTTGTTAAGAGTAGGCGGATGATGCAACCTTAACCGACAATCCGTTGGTAGACATTTTCTTATACCAGAAGTTGGGCGCCTATTTCACACGGAAAACGGCCAGCAAAGGTTCATTATCTCTGATAAGACTAGTGTGACATCTAAGCCCAGATGGTAATACGATGACTTGTTCTTTGCACAAGGACCGGGCGATAATTATCAGTTAGACACACCTGAGCGAAAATGTTGTAATAGTTCCGGGCAGATATAAGAAGTTGTATGTAATTATTCTGTATATGGAAGACGTGACCTTTACAATCCCACACATAATTCCTATGATAAATTTTTGAATAAACCCCATCCTAAACACGCATATTTGAAACTATTGGCATGAATTCGGAATGTAGGAATGACAACCTTCCGGATTGGTTCCTCGTCTAATAGCAACAAACAAATGCAGGGGACGAAAACTTCCAATATAACCAGACACTTTTGCAAGTTTAGAGCACTGTGAAAATTCACCTCGTCGAGAAAACAACCAGACCTGGCAGAGTTAAGAATAAAATCAGAATTCATTTATTGGACCGGGCTTGTTTGAGCCTCTTGAGGACTTAAAAGCCCAGGAAAACTCTACCATTATTAGCACGGAAAACCGGAATCGGAGGAATCTGAAACACGGAGTCAAAGTGGTAGCTTATTATAAAGTAACAACCCCAGAACACGTGTAAGAGGCATCTTCAACAAGTTGTTTTAGCTATTTCTCTGAGCCAGCAGTCTGTCTGTGATCCCAAAGTCAATTTGGGGTAAGTTGTATATCTATATTTATATGCTTTGCATTATTAACACGTGAAATAGTATGTACTTATTGACATGTGAATATTAATTTGTGAAAATTGCCAAATGGATGTCCAAATAATTTACAGCTGACAACCTGAGCATATAGAATGATGATTTCATGCATCGCTAATGCAAGGGCTGGTGACTGCTTTATGCGAGTTTCTTATAGTGAACTAAAAGCAGAGGTAGTCCCAAGTTCTATATGGAGCAGGAAGGGAATGATGAGAAAATGATGTACATACTTATTCTATTATTAACATTTTCAACCAGTGTAGATGTAAATGTAAACATATTCACTCTAAAAGTAAGGAAAGTTGTCAACCTTTTCAATCAATCTAAAGGTAAATATTCTTCTTCTTCCTCGTTCGTCCTGAAAAGCACGTTGGTTGTGTTGTGTCTGTTTACAGCGGAGCTGCGATATCTGCGCCTTTCGGCCGGCACATCTGACTTCAGCACGGCATTTTTGGAACCGGGTTTGCCTTCCCTCTTCGATCCCTACTCTCTCAGCCAGACTGCAGTGACCCAGCCTGTTTCCAGGACCACCACGTGGAGGTGGAGTAGGGTCTTGGTCAGCTCTGGTTCGCTGACCCTGATGCAAGCAGTCAAGCTATGAGTCGCTGACAGCATTCTCTATTGCTGCATCTTTGGGTCTTTTATATATATATATATATATGTGTGTGTGTGTGTGTGTGATAGGGTGGGCGAGATGATGATGATGATTATATTGTGATGTGTGATCACTCTCTTTTCACACTCGCACCGACCCGAACAACAATAAAACTCTTGATTCTGAGGCAGGGGCTGTATTTATTTTTACAACCCATTCAGTGACTAAGAGCACACTGAAGCCAACATTAAACAAACCAAACACTAAACAAACAAAACACCCAGCTAGTGCTCAGTTGCTAATCTGAAGAAGCAAACAAAGCAACGAACTAGTTAAAATCATTGTTGAATAACGATACTCTCACCTGTCAAACAGTCCTTCCATGCCACCTGACACCCTCAACTATCACACACGCACACACTCATGCGTGTCGTCCAATGCGACTAGTAAGGTGTTGTGCATGAGGCTGGCAATCTCACCGTGTAACATCGGTTGCTACCAAAACCACTACTGCAAGAGCACACACTCAGCTATCCCACACACACACACACACACACACTCATGCATGTCGTCCAATGAGACTAGTATGGTGTTGTGCATGAGGCTGGCAATCTCACCATGTAACACAGATTACTACCGAAACCACTACTGCAACAGCAGACGCTCAGCTATCATACACACACACACTCACGCATGTCGTCCAATGAGACTAGTACGGTGTTGTGCATGAGGCTGGCAATCTCACCATGTAACACAGATTGCTACCGAAACCACTACTGCAAGGGCACACTCAACTATCACACACACATACTCATGCATGTCGTCAATTAGACGAGTATGGTGATGTGCATGAGGCTGGCAATCTCACCATGTAACACAGATTGCTACCGAAACCACTACTGCACGAGCATATGAATACTTCATGCGGAGGCAAACCACACTGGTGGCCCCATGCTCCCACAGGAGCGGAGAAGAGAAATATATATCTCCAAGTAAGCCCACGTGCTCTCACAAACCATTCTACACATAACCATAATTAAATAATAATAAAATGGACATAAAATAATATTCTTCAACTACATGTACATCAAATAATCCCAATAATAAGAGTAAACCACCACCTCGAACTGATCCATCCGAATATTCGTCACTGCTCTCTGAACATGTCATAAGTGGCGACTGGTGCGCCTGGTAACAAGCGTGTCGTATATGACCCCTGATGAGATTGGGAACTCATCACACGAAACACATCGTTACCGTCACCGAAACAACCACAGCAATAGCCTCAAAATGCTTATCGTGGGCCTGTAATGGACACCAGCTGTACTGAATTTGATGGTACTGTATGGTTGTGATATTACCTAGTGTGATGCATGAGGTCAGCTGTGAAGGCTCCTGAGATAAATGTAGCTGTGAATTTACAGAAGGCCCTTCTTGCTACCACTTACGACCTCACACATATCTTTTTTACTAATGAATGTGGCTACGTTAAAAATCTAGGGTACTGATATGGAATGTGTTGTGGTAGATTACATACACACACACACAGATATTTAATAAGTCTAATAATATTAATAGAATTTATAACACACTGAACTAACTCAAGCTGTTTAACATTTTGATATTTAAATTTTCTTTAAGTTTATTTGTTCTGAACCAAGGTTTTATTTTGGTCAGAACATATGAAAGATTTTGAAATTATGAATGAAATGCATGAATATATGGCATAATAAATGAAAGGTGTGTACATATGTATTTTACAAGACTAGTTAATATTACTACTGTTTATATTTGTAATTTATCTGGGAGAACGATTAATGGATATGCTGTTGGGGTGGCTTCATCACTCCCAGTCTATGACTACCAAACATTGTCCATTACTGATGGGAGGAATACAAGTTTTATTTCCCAACATGGTATGTTCTAGTTGATGGAAATATAGTTGGTGTGTTAGTTAGAAAATAAGTTGGTGAATGTCCAGCAGGCCAGACGCTCACGTATCTTTGACTGAGTAGTTCTGGTGCTGGAATCTGGTGGCCCCACCTCTCCGTGCTTGGGGGAAATATAAGGCTGCTCTGCCAAAATACTATACTGCACGGGTCCTCACTTGTATTTTACAACACAGCATTTGACACCACTTTGGTGCCAAATAAAAAACTCACAGTTCTGAAATAAAAGTATTGGGTCATGTGTCAGAACTCTACCTACTGAGCCACCTCTACACTCAACACTACACAACAACACCACATAGACGAGGTCAGATGTCTCTGACCATACAGCACATCTTACCAAGTTGGTTTCACATAGTATAAGTTCCCCAAGACTACATATTCTGAAATATGTTCATTAGCTTCCTGCCATTGAATAGGATAGGTGATATGTTCCACTGATCTCAACACTTGATCCGCCCTTCATAATCCTTGCTGGCGTTTATGTATTTTGTTTGTCTCTAGACCCTGAACTGGGGCTGGGGATCTAGAGCGAATCCTTACTTGTTGTAAGGGATAGATTATGATATGGCAGTATCAATTCACTCGAAACATTAAACAATATTAAAATATACAAAGAAATACTTTCAGTCTTACCAGAATTATGAATAGAGAACACAGTTATATGCTAGCAAAACTCAGCTGAGCTGCTGGCTCTAGTATGGCGTCCCTCTAAATATTGCAATTAGCTTCTGGGAATTACACCACTGAAGAATTACTGTGTCTACTACTGGACAATTTTTGATGAATGGCAAAGATGGGCGTCTGAGCGCCGATAATATGTTTATCTGTGGCCAATCACCGCCTTTCCCCCTTTTCAAATTTCCAACCTCCTACCAAAAGTCAATTCAGTCATACTTCAGTCAAGTATGTATTATTGTCTGTTGGTCCGTCTGTCTCTACTTGCGTTTCACAAAAAAACACACTTGTTTATACATGCATTTCCTACACGAATCTGCCTCTAGAGTTATTTTTTAGCCACAAACTTTCCACTAATTCCCCCTCTCTTTCATTCATCTAGATTTTAGCACTTGAGTCTCAAGGCCGCAATTTTTTGAAAATTAGTGACATTTTTTTTGTTTCAATGCAGTCGCTCGCTGATATGAACAACACAGTCTTTTGTCAATATCTTCATTATTATCTATCCGTCTGTATAAATGAAAGCATATTATTTCTCTGCTCAAGATGGTCTATCAAACTAGCTAGTTTTTATATTCCTAACATTATTATTAAGAAAAAGTTACTTTTCAAGGTTAGTTGTTTTTTTGAAATATGTTCGAGCATCTTCTGTAATGCGTTTGCCGCTGAATTCAAATAAAAGGACTAAGTATCGCAAAAGCGTCCAAGAAATGACTGTTGCGTATAATAGCTAAGGTCCCTTTTGTCGATTTCTTTACCTTGTGTCAACTTGGGGACGTGAATTTTTTTCCTTTCCCCACCAATTGCGTCTTTTTAGCCTTGCTAGTTTCAAGCCCGTGTTCAGTCATATTTTTCTTTTTGATCTCCGTTCTCATCCCGTCTACAAGGGTAAACGTTTTGCCTTCACGTCTAACAAGTTAGTTTCCATGGCGGGTGGTGACCCGCAGCATGGGCGATAATGTCTTCTAGTAGCTTACGCATTATTTTTATCCCTACATTTTATCTTTGGAGATATTTTAACGTTGTATCACGGTTAATTTTATCACACCAGCTGCATTGGGGTTTCCATGCTCCGCCGGGAGCAACCAGAGAAACACATGTCTCAACGTGCCTACGCACCAAGGAGTGGTTCTAATCTCCCCAGAAATCTAAATGGCTATTCTCACTTCAAAGTAACCCATAAATATATACAGTAGAATAATCAACAATCGTGACATACACTTCATTACTCTTACAATAAAGAATAAAATATAATTACTCTTGACTTAACACTAAAACTAAATTCATCACCACGTGGCCTCCCGGCTGCCATTTGATATTTTTGCTACCAGGTTGATATTATCTTAATTCACGTGAAATAGCTTCATACCATATTTGCCTTTCTGATAAATAAAATAATCGCTCTTAAACTTTCACATCTATCTATCTATTTAGACCTAATTCACTAAACATTAAAACAGATTCGTGCTGAATATAATTTCAAAATTATAGAACACGAATGCTAAATTCTACTAAATGCGCTAAGAATTACAGCTCACGTGCTCTGGTCCATCTGCTACCTACACAGGTCACCTCGTCGTTTGCTCTCTCGTCTGGGCTGATACTAGGAAAGGTCGCTGCTGGCTCGCTATTTCTTTATATATACCGTTAAGCCTAAACACTCAACTTAGTCCGCGCTGCGCGGATTAATTTAGTCACTTAAATGACACTCGCGATATTTGCTTTATCAGGCACGAAAACACAGATATGGCACACAATTATCAAATATATCACATGACTACCAAATATAGCACACGACTTTGCACGAAAATTAATTATTAGGCTTTATTATGGCCTTTTCATCAATCTTGAAGACTTTTTACATCCCAGCATGCTTCGCGCACATCGAAAATATGGGCGATACATGTGCCACTCACAATGAAGGGGGAAGCTGGGGTGTCTTCCCGTGAAGGGGTAAGCCGAGTGTCTTTCCGGCCCTATCACATATCTCCCTCCTGATTTTGTTGTCGTCCCGACAACATCACTCCCTCTGGCGCTTCAGTTGTAACCTCTCAGATCGTCTCGGGGCAGGATCCTCTATCGGCTGCAGGGCATACCAGCCTGGTTCGGGCATTAGACCATGCACGTCCTCCCCAGGGTCTGTCTCATCTGGCGAAGCTGGTGCCTCAGGTAGGCCTAGTGTAGCATCTACCAGATTCGGAGAATCATCTTTGTCCTCACTTCGTCTCAGTTCGTGCGCCGCAACCCTCATCTTCAGATCTTCGTTGCCTGCTGGCCTTATCACATAAGGACCACCGCTTGCTTCTGGAATTGATGATACAATGAATTCGTCGTTGGACCACACGTCTTGTATTTTGGCCCTGTCAGTGTAGTGCACTCTTTTCCGCACTCTTTCACCCACTCGCAATGGTGTGGGACCTGGAAGCTGATTACTTCTCTCCCTCCTGTCAGCGGCCATTTTCTGCATTCTCTCTGCAGCTTTTTGGTGTGCTATGTGCAACCTCTCTAGGTGACCTTGATGCCACTCATCAGTTGTCTCCGGCTGTTCATCTGGGCGCGTGCCTATCATGAAGTCTAGAGGATGCTTTGGTTCTCTGCCGAAGAGGAGGTAGTATGGTGAGTACCCTGTCGAAGAATGGGGGGTGGAATTGTAGACCATAACCACCTCCGCTAGATGCTCAGACCACCTTCGCTTCTGGTCGGCTGTCATGGGTCTCAGCAAATCATGCAACGTCTTGTTGAAGCGCTCGCACTGCCCGTTGCCTTTAGGATTGTAAGCTGTAGTGCGGCTCTTGTGGACTCCATATACCTTGCACAGCTCTGCGACTATCGCTGACTCGAAGTTCCTGCCCTGATCAGAGTGTATCCTCTGAGGAGCTTCGAGATACTGGAACCACTTTTCCACCAGGGCCTTGGTGACTGTTGTTGCTCTTTGGTCTCTTGTTGGTATAGCAATGGTGTACTTGCTGAACACATCTGTCAGCACTAATACATTCTCAAACCCTTTGGAATCCCGCTCTAGCAGTGTGAAATCCATCGCTACCACCTCAAGTGGTCTAGAGGCAATCAAGTTTCCAGATGGCCCATGAAACTTCAGTTGAGGTGCCTTGGCAACGTTACATCGGTTGCCTCTGCGACAAAAGACGTCAACATCAGCTGTGATGCCTACCCAGAAGCACCTACTTCTCAGCAACTGCAGCATGCGCTCTCTTCCCTGATGGCCCACCCTGTGAGCAGAGTCTAGTATCCGTGGTTTCATGGACTCAGGTATTACCAGTTGTCTCATGCTGGATCCATCTGATCCCTTCACTGTCCGGTATAACAACCCATCTGTCACTTCGAGCCGGTTACCCTGATTAAGTAGTTTCCTTGCAGCCAAGGGGATCTTTCGAGCATCTTTTCCTGCAGGTCTGGTGCCATCCTTTACCATCTTCCTAACCATCGATACCACATCATCAGCTCTCTGGAGATTTATCAATTCCTCACGCGAATAGGTGGGAAATGCTTGAGTGGTTGCTGGTGCTGTGGTTGATTCGGCCGGTACCCTTTCACTGATATCTTTCTGGCTTGTTGCTGCCATCAACCCTATCTCATATGGTATCTGGGTAAACTCTCTGATAACCTCAGCTGTTATGCCACTTATTGCAACATCTGCGTCATCCTCCAGTTCTTCGCCTGCGGTTTCAATTGGAAAACGGGACAAATAATCTGCATTTCCATTGGCTCTCGCTGACCGATGTCGGATTGTGTAGTTAAACATCGCCATCTGGGCCATCCATCTCTGCTCTATAGCTCCCAGTTTAGCTTTCTCCCAGAAGGCCAGACCCCTATTGTCTGTAAATACCTCTACTTGTGATCCTAGCAGGTAACCTCTGAACTTCTCAGTCATTGCCCACTTAAGACCTAGCAGTTCCAGCCTCATACTGCTTTTTGAGTTTCTTTCAGAGGGTCGAAGTGTGCGACTTGCATATGCCAAGACCTTCTTTGTTCCATCTTGCACTTGCGAGAGAATTGCTCCCAATCCTTCAAATGATGCATCTACCTCCAGGATAAATGGTAGCGAGAAGTTAGGGAACCCTAGTAGCGGTGTGGAGGTTAGTGCCTTTTCATCAATCATGAAGACTTTTTACATCGCAGCATGCTTCGCGCACATCGAAAATATGGGCGATACATGTGCCACTCACAATGAAGGGGGAAGCTGGGGTGTCTTCCCGTGAAGGGGTAAGCCAGGTGTCTTTCCGGCCCTATCACATATATATATATATATGGGTACCGCTAGTCAGATAAGAACAGCACTAGTGATAAATTCACTCAACTCAGTGGTAAATTCACACATGCACAACAGTGACTATTTATTATCTAAATATGGTTCAGTATATGTGTATGTATATTTAAAAAACAGACAAGGATTAAAGGATGTTGATGGTGATGGTTTAGAGCAAAGCAATTATAGCAAAATTAAACACATAACCACAGGTGAAATACTTAAAATATGAGGACTACTTAGTAATAAATGTGAGCTTCATCTTCTACTGCAAATAAACTACGAAAGTTCCTGGATTCAGAAATGATAAAGCTAGGTCGATGATAAACCGGAGTGCACTGGCCAGTATTCTAACACTGTCCTGGAACTACCTAATCTTCTCTGGGCAGCAGATTCACAACACAATAATAATAATATTACTTATACTGTCGAGTATCGAGGGTTAATCTGGATATGTGCACCTCGAATACACAGGATATGACGTTGAGTACAAATTATTCAGTTTCCAGGACCTGTATAAACTGCTAATAGATGTGGTTTTGCTCAGGATTAGTATCAGTTATGGAGATGCCCCACTATCTCGAGAAATAAATATACTTATGTATACAAAGTATGAAGACTCGACCACGCTGCCTACCACATGGCTTTAGTGATCTGACGGCGGCAAGGTCACACAAATCGGTCGGACGTACACAGACTGCAAATTCTTCTTCTGTCCGATGGTACACAGGGGTTCTAACAATGAAGAAGCTGTGTACCAGATTCTGTTAAACCTGAAGACAAAAATCCCCCTTATAAATACTATGTTCACATAAATAAGCACTTCCTTCCTTTCAAGTCTATCATACAAGAAATACGCTTAAAATACATTCCTTTCGATCTATCGTACTAGACTTAGCCTAAAAGAGTCATTTCGATCAATCACCCTGTGGCGAGAGGTTTTATTTGGCTCTTGGATCAGTATAGTACTGACAATTACAGAAATAGAATTTCTGCAGAAAATGGTGAAGTCCCAGTGTCTGAGAGGACTACTGGTATCACAAATTAGTTACGGCTGTGAATGTTCTGATCTCGAAACAATAGTAGAGAGGAGACCGACATAAAGCGCCACCTCCGCTGTGTAACTAACTGTGATATTAAAAACAAGGAAACAGATTTTGCTTAACAATGATAAAATTGACAAGGCTTCAAATACAATTTCCTAAGTATTTATTTAGTATATACACTATCTACTCTTGTGCTGAAGGGTGAATGTTGAAAAAAATTGAATGTAATGGAATTGTAAGTTTACATATGATTACAAATATATATATATATATATATATATATATATATATACCGCTATATATATATATATTGAATATATAGGATTTATATTTAAATATATATATATATATATATATATATGTGTAAATAAATATTACAACAATTTTTCCAAGTATAGGAACAAAAATTATATCAGCTGTGCTGTTAATTAAGGATATAAAACTTTATCAGCTATGTTGTTATTTTTTGTCTCTTGCTATGCTTTTTCACTTTCTCATCACTGACAGTTTCTATGCTCACAATGCTGACAGAAATGGTACTATGTGTGTACTCATCTCTTAAAACGTTCTGTGCTCCTTAGTTTGGGTGAGATAACTCCTGCTGAGGCTCGTTACTTTAGCCCACCCAAGACTGTGGGGGTACTAAAGTGTAGTTCTGTTACATCTCTATGCTACTGCGAAGTTCCAGGCAGCGGTATTGACTCGAACATACGACCTCAGGTTTTTAGGACACAAATGAAACCTGTAACAAGGAAAAATAGGGGCTAATTTCTGTCCTCAAGCCCACCTATTTCTATTGTATATGATATGAGCGTGTCTCAGTGTCTGCATGTGGGATGAATGACAACATGGCTCAGTATGATTTAGCAATAGCGAGACAAGACAGGTGTCTACTTGCAAAATATTCTTTCTGATAAACTAATGCATGGATACATTCAATAATATAGATTCAATACATGAATACATTTAATACATTAATACATCCCATAATATAAATCAATACATGAATAAATCCAATAATATGTACACCTAGGTGTGATACAACAATGTCCTTCCCCCTATAATCCCAGGCCCCCTCTGACGAGTGCTATACAAGCTGGTATCATATATCCTAACAATAACGTTATGTTCTTATGATAGGAATATATGCGACGAGGACTGTTTTGTTTATATCAGGTTGGAGTTATAGGAGACAATAGATTGGAGTTAGATGAGACAATAGATTGAGTCCTAACAAGGACTGTTTTGGTTATATTGCAGTTTGGAGTTATCAGAGACAATAGACTGAAGTTATAGACTGACAATAGATTGAGTCCTAACAAGGACTGTTTTGGTTATATTGCAGTTTGGAGTTATCAGAGACAATAGACTGAAGTTATAGACTGACAATAGATTGAAGTATGAGTCCTATTAGTCTTCGTCTATTCAATCATAATAGGAAATACAATCATTATACTAAATTTCCCCAAGATACAATCAGTGAACCAAAATATATTTAATATATACAGTGTCTGCTGTAAGCCTCTTTTCCTAAAGGTTATCGTAAATTTATATTTACCCTCCAAGATTTAAAAAAGGCCAGTTTGACTCGACTAGTGAAGTAGGTTGCAGGTCGATGCCCTCAGGTAAGCAACAAATCAAGGTGACAGCTTCTTCCTCTTCAGTCAGTATCTCTGGCGTCAAGTTCGGGGTTGCGTGGTTAGCATAAAATCCGCCCGATTATATAGGCAGGTAAATACTTAAGGAAAGCTTTCGGTTGGTTCCTGGCGGAGCAAGTTGATTGGTTTCCTCCGGTTTCGTCTTTTGCTCATACCGCCTAATTTTATTCAGTTTTTCGCCGCCATCTTGCGTGAACTGCGTGAACAGTATAATTTATTCTGTCTCAGAGACTGGTGAACGGTGATCGTTGATTGGTTGAAGCAAATCTGTATTTCGACATAGTGATTAACCAAGTAGTGGCTTACACTCGTTTCACGACACACCCTTTCAATCTAGCATACTATAATTACAGAGTTAAAAAATCCTTTCGAACTATCATATTGGAATTCCACATAAAACAATCCTTTCGATCACACTAGACTTGCAGATTCCTAAATATTTTTACACTCAAACTTGGGTTTTGTAATGCAGTGTCATGGACATCCACGTGGTCCAAAGTGTGCTTAATTTCTCTGTTATGATGGTAGTGATTCCATGGCAGTATAATAATTATATGAAATGATCGTTTTAAATGTGTTATCGGAAAACCTGTCGTACCTCGATACTAATAAACCCAGCTAAAGTATTAACAAAGAAAATATATAAATCTCAAACCAACCTCGCACTGATGAATTCCCTTGTCAATGAACGCTACTTTGACTACCCTAGGACAAGGGGAAATTCTCACCGCTCTGGATCTAGATTACTGGTGAATCGAAAAGGACCAGCCAGCCAAAATCCGCACTTTTAAATGGCTTCCAGTCAAGTGGCTCCTCAAGAGCGTTCCGTCTTTATCCTGTAACATCTGAGCCAATCAGCACTGCCCCTACTTTGTGTTCCCCCAAAAACATGTGATCCAATCTAAGCAGATACTGACTGACCTTGACAGTATCCCTCTGATCTCGATGTAAAAGATTTTATAATCATATTTGATTAAGAACGGGGCCCGACTATTTACGAAAGGGAAACATAAGTATGTTTCAGGTACACGAAACTCGATTTTTTAAGGCTAGGTGTTTTGTTCAAAATCTATCTTTTTTTGCCATACTAGTTGTTTATTTTGGTACCAACTGCGGTTACTATCTTGGAACATGTGAGGGTATCAAGCGAAATGACGTAGACGCTTAGGACACCATCTTAAGCAAGGGTAACATTAGAGACCGTAAGTGGGACCAGCTAACTTTTTTCATGGTAGTTGGGAAATCCCTAAGCAAGGCTTCTCGTGAACGTGGCTTACAACTTTAAAAACTTGACATGTTGCGAAACGAGTATGATCATTTCATCTATCTTGCAAAAACGTTTCCACAACATCAGCTGGAGCAAATATTTTCATTAGAACAGCTAAGTGGTTGAAAAAAGTTCTTAATTAAATATACTTAAACAGAGCTATACAATAATAATTAGAGGAATTTTGCTGAATTAACTCAGCTGGGGGCTTGAACGAGATAACGAATTATAAGAAAACCATATCCTTCACAAAAGTTGACGGCAGATACTAGAATTAACATTTGCTCAGCCTCTTGCAGCATTGTTCTCGCTTTTCTGAATATCTTGTGACTACCTTGAGGTAGAAGCATCATTATCCTTTTACCTACAACTCTACCAAGAGTAATCTTGTGCGAAGCTAGACACCTTTGAAGACACAAATAAGTTACTCTTGAGTTTGGCCACTGTTGGACCACTACTGCAGGGCTATGGGGATTCAACCCATGACAACATTTTCTCAAACGTGCGATTTCTTCCCCGAACAAAGTAACAGGTGGCATCCACCCATTGCAGAGATCAGGTTCACCTAACTTTCCTTGGTTTACAAGCGTTCAGGCCAACGATACAAGAGTTCAACTGCACTGTCACCTCCATGTACCATCGTTGGACGTGCATGGAAAGAACAGGAAATCTGAATGAAACGTCTCCAGACAGCGAGGGCTTATGGAGAGTAAAAGCTTCTCGTTATACAAGGTAAGACCGAAGGAAGTTCTGAAGAAAAATAGTTTCATTTCTAGAACGAACGAACGAACGAACTTTATTTTCAAAGGGTTGAGAATTGGGCACGCAGGCCCGTCTGACATTCTGCCCTTCCTTTCTCTCACCTTTCATACTGAATTCCAGAGATAACAGATGAATACGTTAAGACGTATAAAATTTTAAAGAAAGAAAGAGTTAGTGAGAAAGTGAAACGTCACATGTATTAGTTGTAATAACTGACTCTGTAAAGTCAGGCCTTAAACACTGATTAGAGTCACTGCAACAATTAAGTACCTGTACCTCTTTTGAATTTCATTGACAGTTCAGAGAATTCAGCTTTGAAGATCTGCAATTAGAGACTACTTCATTTCAAGACAAACACAGCACAGAAATATCCAGCGATGTATTGGATACGCATTGCGGAAAACCTGTTGATCGCATTACAAGACATATCTTATTCTGGAAACACCAGAGTAGGAGAGGGCGAGGGAGACCAAAGAGCACAAGGAGACATGAATTAATAACATGAAAAAAAAAGAAAGTAAAACATATATAAATAATAATAATAAAAGTAATAACAGACGAACATAATGACAAGAAGAAGACGAAATAGCTGAAGAAGAAGTAGAAGAAGGAAAAGAAGAAGGATGAAAAAAGAAGTAGATGAAAAAGAAGAAGTAGAAGAAGTAGATGAAAAAAGAAGAAGAAGTAGATGAAAAATAAAAAGAAGAAGAAGAAGAATAGATGAAGAAGAAGAAGGAGAATGAGAAGAAGAAAAATAAAAAGAAGTAGATGAAAAAGAAGAAGAGATCAAGAAGAAGAAGAAGCAGAAGAAGAAAGAGGCGGAAAGAAGTAGAAGGAAAAGACGCTAGGTTTTGAACCCGGAGCCCGGTAACTTCGCCGGGGAGAGGAAAGCATTCTAGCCGCTTAGCCAGTCGGGCTCTCAAAGCTAACGGAGTAAAAGATTAGAATTTCCCTTTTTTAGACTACTCAAATGTTCGATACTTGCTAATTTTAGAACCACAAACATAGAAACGTGGAAAAAAGAATTGAGCCTGCGCGAATACCCCTACACACGCACATACACAAATATACATATGCACACATACTCAAACACACGCGCGCACACACAAGGCAAGGTGCGTACATTTAAA
Organism: Oreohelix idahoensis; assembly: GCA_024509875.1. Taxonomy (NCBI): domain Eukaryota; kingdom Metazoa; phylum Mollusca; class Gastropoda; order Stylommatophora; family Oreohelicidae; genus Oreohelix; species Oreohelix idahoensis. The sequence continues at coordinate 124,960 of JAMPIV010012663.1, forward strand.
AAAAAAAAGCGGGCTTGTGCGTGGAAAACCTTCCGCGTGTGAAAACACTCCAGGTTGGTTACCTTGAGCATCGAATGGAAGCAGGCAGGATTGGAGTCTGTCATTAAGATTTCTCCAGGCATGTTAAACAGTTCTTTCTTTTAAAAAATATATACACAGTTTCCTTGCAAGAGTGTTCCGTGTTAGAAAAACAAGTCTTTGCTTAAAAAAAAAAAAGTGATTTGACCGACCGGTGTTACACGCCTTTCTTTAAACCCCTATTTTTTTTTATTCGCTTATTATTTTCCCCCCTATCAAAGTATTCAAACGTTTAATTCAGGTGTGTCGGTGAACGGCGAAGTCCCTGTTTTCGCTTGAAAGGATCTTCATGATCTACTGGAGTCAGATGAAGTACAAGATGTGTATAGCATTTTGGAACTTTGTTTTTTTGTCAGCATGTATTGAAAGCTGTCGAATTCTGTTCGTCGTTAACAGTCAACGTTGTCGATATTTGCTGTATCTGCTAGCTAGGTCAGGCGTATACCTCTTCTCGATTGGCGGTTGGATGTAAAAAGTCATACTATATGGAGTTCTAGAATTCTAGCGCTGGTACTATAAAAGAAAAACTGTAGATGTGTGTGCTTTCATCTGGGATTTTTTTATTTTCAGTGATATTTGCAATGACAACAGTTTAGCATAGCTACATGGACTGATGAACAAACGAATATATATCACCGGATTGTCATCATGATGGTAAGGTGTTGTTTTTGGATATGAGGTTTCGTTTTGTTTTGTTTTGAGACAACAGTTTTCCTTACCGTAGTAAAAATAAAAACAAACAAACAAAAACCAGGCTAATGAGAAAGTTCTAAATTATCATGGTTGTGCTGTTACGCAGGTTAGGTAGTGTGGTTTGTACTGCATGAAATAATGGATTAGATTCTTACGAGCTAGATTTCTTTTCTTCTTTATAATGCTTTTTTCTTAACCGATAAATACGAATTTTAGCTGTGAAGATATGACTGTGCATCTTTTTACTTTATTGTTTCACAATGTGAGATGTTGATGTGTTTTAATGTATTCACAATCTCAGCTTCCCGTGGAGCAAAAACGATCAATAATTGCACGAGAAGCCTTCTTGAGCCGTGCTATCTGTTCTATGTCTTTCAATATTTTCTTTATCCATTTCATGTCTATGTCTAATTCCGTTCTCCATGTGTGCTTTTTTTTTTGTTGATGTGTGGTTTCTCATATTTCTCGTACTCTGGGGTTCCAGAACAAGGGCTCCCAAGTATTGCTATTAACGGGTTCTACTATCAAATACCAGCATCTTCTCCTCATATATTTTAATAGGTGCATTTACCTACCTTAATTGTTGTATAAATTACTTACTTACTTTGTCGTTCCTCTTCAATCTAGTCCTCGGTCCTTTAGGGAGTGTCTAATGTTGTCCTCCCAGCGGACTCTGGGTCGTCCTGGAGGTCTGGATCCCTGACTCTTAGTTTTCCATACTTGTCGTGGTAGCCGATCTTCTCCCATTCTGCATACATGGCCAAACCATCGTAGTTAAGATTGTTCTACTAGAGTCTGCAGGGGTCGTTCTTGAGGCCTTGCCGTATCGTCTTGTTACAGACCATGTCTCTTCTTGCTACTTCAACCACCTTCCTCAGATACCTCATTTCTGAGGTTTGTAGCTGGCTTTTGTGGGTTGTAGTCATTGCTCATGACTCGCATCCATATGTCAAGACTGGGACATAGGTGGAGCAATATGCAGCCATCTTCATCTTCCTGTCAATTTCTCTTTTGCCGAGGAATCCTTGATTTATTGCCTGAAAAAGTCTCCCAGTTGCTGCTCTTCGAGTATCGAACTCTCCTTTGATGCCTCCCTTCCAGTCTATGATAGCTCCAAGGTATTTAGAGTGGTTGACCTGCTCCAGGATCTGTTCTCCAAGCTTAATATGATGCATTTTCCATTCTCTTGAGATCACCGTGGTTTTTGCTTTGGAGCTGCTGATAACTATCGCTCTCTTCTCTAATACTTCCTTCCAGACTTGCAGGTTGGATTGAAGATGTGCCTCTGGTTTAGCAATCAGGGCAACATAGTCGGCCAATGCCAGCTCTGAAATACAAACCTGTCTCGTCTTCCAGTACCCCACTGAATACTTTTTGGTCCTTTTCTTACATGCTTTGATGACATCGTCCGTGAGGAGTATGAAAAGATAAGGTGACAGGATATCACCGTGTCTTTCACCAGTGATGGTCCTGAACTCTTCCTACGCATGGATTTCCTTCCTCACACAATTTATGCAAGTCTTGTAGAAGCCCTCATTAGCATGGATCAGAGGTGCTGGAATGTTCTTCCTTGATAAGCAGTCAAAAAGTTTGCTCCCTCCAGATCAAAGAAATAAAGATGCATCTCACCTTTATACTCAATGGCTTTGAGTTGTACTAATTCATATTTTTGTTGCCTTGTTGTGTAATCTACTGCAGATTCTTACCATTAAGTTTTGCTTGGACATTAGGGACTCCATAAGTGATTAGCGCGACAACTCCACGTAACTATGTGGCGTTACAGAGGAATGACCCAGACTAATTAAAATAGACACAAACTTCTATAGCCTTCACATTCGCCAGTATACTGTATGCCAATATACATACCAGTGAATGTGTATGATGATTTATTTACTGCTCACGGGTCTCGGGTTTCCCTCTTTATTTATTTCAGTGTTCATACATGTATTTACAGTACAACCTAAATGTTATCAGTACTGTATACAGCGGTTCTCAAAGTCTGGTCCGCTGACGTCTGAGGCTCCTCGAGATTCTTTCAGAGGGTCTGCGAAGTCAAAACTATTTTTATAACAATCTGCGACGCCACTTGCCTTTTTTCAGTCTCATTCTCTCACGTTACAACCCACATACACAAAATCTCTTGGGGTCCTCACTAACTTTAGGAGTTCAAATGGGTACTGAGACCAACAAGTGTGAGACACGCGGGTCTAATATATTTACTCTACAGCAGGGTTTCTTAACAGTAAATAAATAAACAAACAACACACAAAGGTATGATCAGGCACTCAGTGGGAAAATAAAGAAATAGAAGACCAGACAACAGAAAAACAACAGAAGTGATAGGCTTACCGAGATCGAACCAGTTTATTTATTTACTGTTTACAGGCCTGGGTTTCCCCACCTTATATGTTCAGGGTTTCTTAACCAGTGGTCCATGAATGGATCCTAAGGAGTTCTGTTACATAACATAAAAATGTTAAAGTTATTATTTTTTTAATGTACTCGGAAAATTATCATAAACGTTTGTATTTAAAGAATTATATTCTTTGTATAGATTGTTGTTATGTTTCAGTATGACTGTATGTAAGCTGAACTTTTTGTTGTTGTTGTTGTTGTAATAAAGAGCGTTCGACTGACAGAGCGGTAGGTGCACTGGTCTCTCGCGGCACAGGTGCCAGGTTCGAATCCCGGTATCGTCACGCTTCAGTCTACACAGCTGCATATGGGTACCTGATTCTGCTCTTGAGTTAGGGAAGGAACTGGTCACCCCCATCTCTTGATGCTGGACCTAGTATAGTGAAGTCTATAACACTTTACTCCCCTGCTGCAGTATCTGCTATGAGACTACCTTTACCCTTTTCACCTTTGTAATAAAGTGTATTATTTGTGTGCAAGAATTGTAATTAATCGTCCACGTAACTTTTTTTTTAAAGAAAGGGTCCGTAGCCTTCACATGACAATCAAAGGGGCCCATGGCAGAAGAGAGGTTAAGAATCCCTGCTGTACAGACTCACAGACATACACCTGTAGGTTAACGTTTGATGAACATATTAAACGATAAGTGTGTCTACCTTATCAATGTACTGTACATGGGGAAACATCGGTGTCTTATGCTACCTGCTTACTACAAAGAATCATACATCAGCGAGTTTTCCTTCAAACCCTCGCCACCTTCTTTCTTGCTGCATAGGTGAACGTTTATTTTCACGAAATCTCTGACTACCTTCGTTATAAGTGCATTTTAAAATATATTTTTTGCACGCATGACCATACTTACATACCGAAAACCTTCAATTCCTAGTTTGGTTTGTCCCGTGTTCATAATAATTCCCTTTCAGTTCCATACTACCAGTGTTATACTATCATATCGGCTGTCTTCCTCCCGGCTTGGTTTCAATCTAGCGGACCATGTCACTGCTTGTTACTTCAACCACCTTCCTCACATACCTCATTTCTGAGATTTAGAGCTGGCTTTTGTGGGTTGTAGTCATTGCTAATGACTCACAACCATAGGTCAAGACTGGTGTGACGGTATTGCCTCCCCTGCTTTGCAGTAGTGGTCCAACAGTGGCCAAAACTCAAGATTATCTAATATGGGCCTTCAAAGGTGTATACCTTCGCACAAGATTACTCTTGGCAGAGATGTAGGTAGAAGGGTAATGACACGTCTATCACAAAGGGAGTATTCACAAGATATTCAGTAAGCGAAAACAATGCTGCTTTGGCTGAGCACGTTAATTCTTGAATCTGCCGACAACTTTTGTGAAGAATTAAGCAATGATTAATTTTAGCTCGTTAAGCCAGCACCTCTGATTTACTCAGTGGAATTCTTATTATTCTGGTATAGCTCTGTTTAGAGTGTATTTAGTAAATTGACTGAGACAAACATGCAGTACATTTAAAAGGATTAAATCGAAGTTAAATTTGTATAATTACAAATAACAAAATGTAATAATCACTTTAGGTTTAACAGTTAAAAAATTTGAATAGTTATGGATCAAGAAAAAGTTATCATCACGGTTGTGATGGGTGTAAATTGTAAAAAAGAGAAGTTCACGTGGCAGCATATAAATTGAACTTAGCTGTCAATGACTGTTCTGCTCCTTCTGATGGGTTGGTTCTTGTTACACTTCTCTGGTCAAGGTTAAAGGCGCCACACGTTCCCAGAACGTCAAGGAGTAGCGGCCAAGCTGGTCCTGCGTCTGTCTATAAGACCCTCTTATGATAGCGTCTCGCACAACGTCAGTCCACTTCTACCTTCACTTGGTTCCAGAGATAGTACTTTCTGCTGGTGCCACCAATAACTATGATGACAGAATAGAAACGAAACGCGCTCCTAAGCATTGCGTTTTCCGATATAGTTATGTGCCCCCCTATTTCTATTTCACCATCCCATTTAACTCAGAATTACTCTCGATGAGTATTAAACTTAAGCTCTCGAGAGAAACCTTTCTTTACATTTAAATTGAACAGTTATATATATTGATTTTACAATTAAATGAAAAGGTTAATAATACAGATAGAGTATGTTTACATTTACATTTCCACTGTTTGAAAAGTGTTCACGATATAAATTGAATATATTTTCATTTATATTTACACTGATTGAAACTTCCATTAATTTTAAAGTGAATATGTTTTCGTTTACATTTACACTGATTGAAAATGTAGATATTAGAATGTACATCATTTCTTTCATCTTTCCTTCCCTGCTCCATATGGAACCTGGGACTACTTTATGCTATTTAGTTCTCTTTACGAAACTAGCAATAAAGCAATCACCATTCTATACGCTGCGGTTGCCAGCCTCAAATGACTTGGACATTCCTAGCACTTTTCACACAATAAAATTCACATGGTAATATATACATATATGTTAGTTCACATGTTAGTAATGAAATATAGAATATAAAATTCCAACTTATGCCAATCTTGGCTCGCAGACGTTTTTGCTCAGATGAATAAGTTAAGGCACTGGGTTAGGCCTCTTACACATGAACTTGGGGTCGTTAATTTAGCACTAAAACTCCCTCTTATGACTTTGTGTATTCAGTTTCCTCAGAGTTCGGTTCCTTATAAAAATGGATTTCCTGGGCTTAATTAAGTCTTACAAGGTGTTCCAGTAAAAGTCCGGTCTGATAAATGGAAATCCTGAATTTTCTTCTGGCAAGTCTGGTTGTTCTTGGCAAGCGATTCCTCAGAGTAAATTTTCACAGTGAAGGAACATTGAACAAACGCCAGGTTATATTCACGGTCCTACCCAGCTCGTTTGTTATGGAGTTCAAATTATCAGCCAATCTGATTTTAACATTTTGCATGACTCATCTATAGCAAACTTTCAAACATTACTTTTTTGAAAATGGGCTGTAAACATCCGATTGCCCTTTGTACGAACTCACAAACATGTCGTTAAACTCATACGACGTGTGTCAGATGTAACACTTATTACTTTCTAACAAAGTAATGTCGTGGGCAGGAAATGATCATATCATACGTGTCCGTCCCAAATATGTCGCACAGTTTTACATTTCATGTCCTCTGTTTGAAAAGTGTTTCTCGATATAATGGTAATCTTGTTCGATCTGTTGCCTTAGCTGTACAAATTTTAATTCAAGCGAAATAAATACGTGACACTGATTGAAACCCACATTGAGCACCAGTGGTCGTTACAATTGAAAAATGTGATTAGAAACCATGCTTTATTCCCTGATAGTGAAAATAAAAAATTAATGTATTCTTTCTAAACTAGCAATTAGCAATGTTCAGTCTTATAATTAATGCTTTCGGCGCAGCACAGGATAATTTTGTATCAAAATCCCGGCAGTAATGAAAATAATAATTTTAAGTGCAGCTTGAAGCCTTCATCATTCCGTCACGTGCTGCACTTTCGGTTTTACGATTCGGTTTCGAATAAATGGACAAAGGTTTGCGAAACTCAGGCAAACCCACATTGGTTTTGCAGCTGCTCTAATCTGTAGCAAATCTGTGCCGCATGCAAGCAAAATGATGATATATTATCACCAGTACAACAACAGTGAGTTTGTTTTGAGTATTTCGGAGTGACAGTTTATCACTATCGTTGCAGATGTAACTGAATATACTTCTAAATAAGAGAGGGAAGAAGTCAAAACGATGTCCGTAGTGCGCACAGACATTGTTAGCTGTTTTACAAAAAAAACCAGCAGCCTATCTCGCCCAGCTTACCCAGGATTCAAACTGAGCAAACCCACATTGGTTTTCACCTGCTCTAATCTCAGCAAATCTGTGCCGCATCAAGCAAAATGTGATTATTATCACCTACAAGGAGTGTCAAAATGATTTGACAGTATCAAATATCTGCTACTTAGCAGAGAAAGAAAGAAAGTGCGACATTTGAAAGCACGCAATAAAATCCGTACCACAAATGTACCGATTACTGCCGTAGTGAAACAGAGATTAGGAAGAAGAATGGCTCACCCAATCCATTCTGTGACAACTAGGACAGAGGTGGAGCTGTATACAGCCATCTTCGTCTTCTTGTTAATTTTTCTGTTGCTGAGGAATCCTCAATTTATAGGTGAAAAAGTATCTCCCTAATCTTAGATTGTTGCTTACTCCTCTCCAACTAAGCTATGTGAAACAAGCGTCAAAATAAACATAATTCCCTATATAAAGAGTTTTTTTGGTATTACGTTACTGTCGTACGTAACAAATTCTCACCAACTTGCTATCTTTTCATGACATATTTTCCGGAAGTTACGGAAAAGACACGCATTTCGGTCTGGAAAATAAATTGCACGCTACATTTAAGTAACGCGCATTTCTTCCCATCTCTTCGTGCCATGGCTGTCTTTGGAAATATTCACGCCTCCCTTTTTTTGGACAAAATTTATGAAATGTTCCCATTTTCGAGAAAGTGTTAAAAATTGTCTGCATCATATTTTTATATTTAGCCAAGGAATCATCATTGCTCATGACATATGAAGCTTCTGTGCTTTCGTGCCACTTGTTTGCGTGCCATTGATATGCTTCTGACGGAAAATAGAAATGAATGCAATACCCACAGAAGAATTAATGCCGTCATCAAGACATGCAGCAGAAAGAACACAACATAGTTACTCTCCGCTGCTATGTATTGGCGGGCTACTTGCTCGTTAACTACTACTTTTTGACACAAAATGCTATGCCACATTAGCATTACAGCCCAAATTGAGATCCAGCCTGTTCAACTTAAGATCATATTGACGGAAGCAATTTTTGCTCTCCCTGTGACGAAATCAGTCGTGCATTTTTTATAACTCTCATCCACTCCGGCAGTATCACTTCATTTCATCATTTTTCTCACTGATCGTCCTATTATTTGGCATATTTTATGCATCTTCATTATTCTTGCGGTGACCGCTCCCAGACTGTTTACGTTTCACTAAGTGAACGCAGTTTTATCAGGTTAATACGATTATCGCGTAAGTCAGTCCTACCTGCTTTGAAAGAGACGTCAGTTGTTTGTGCAACGTGGTATCGCACAAACACGCACATAAAGCCAGATTGCTATCCAAGGAAGCCGCCTGAGGGACGAGCGAAAACACCGGTGATAATTAGATAATCGTTTCATCTGAGATCTCTCGGTATCAATACTGCCGATAATCTGTCTGGGTAGGCACTCTTGGCGGAAAGTATTACGTCAGGAAATGAGTGCACAGATGGTGGTTATGAGCTTTGCATAAAGATGCAAGCGGAAGTATTACAGCATTAGAAAGAGGTCACGCGATTGAATGTTAAAATGTCATATTTCAAAACACACAGGGGAGAATTAAATTAAACTCCCCAACCCAGATAGTGCTAAAGAGCTTTCGATATGAGTGATTTGAGAGGCTGGATAAACAACGGATTTCATTGGAAATTCGTCGGAAGCACAATCTGGGATTTGAAATGAGAAATATAATCTAGCGAAATCAGAGACACGGATCAGAGACTGCATCGCATCGTCAAATGAGCAAACTCCCAGAAGCCAGTGAGACATCGGACTTCGAATTCTATAATTATAAGTGACAGATCGAGTATTTGGGCAACTTTGGAACTTACAAGTAAACCCGCATATTTAAGTACAAACACTGTAAACTTAAGAGACCTAAGGAATTGGATCACCCGTCATAAGAGAAAATATTTCCAGACCAAGTGATTCGCAGTACACCCGTCATAAGAAGATTACTAACATTTCCCAGACCAAGTGATTCGCAGAACACCCGTCATAATAGGAATTTCTCAAGTCAAGTGATTCGAAAGCATATAACCTAAATTGCTTGCGTCTATTCTAAACTGTGCGCGGAGATTGTATAACCCATTTGGGATCGTGGTACTAAGCTGTTAGACGGATCGTGGTACTAAGCTATCCGACGGTTCGAGGAACTAAGCTATCAGACTGTGAAGAGTCAACATCACAAAAGAATCGACGAAAACCGCGGCTGCAGGACTCACTTATACCATCTAAGTGCTTATAAAAGGCACCAGAAAAAGGTCAGAAATATTCTTTAAAATAAATCCTCTATCCAGTCTCGATGAAGACAAATTGATTTTTCATCTAAAATTCACAATAATTCTATTTATTTTAATGTTAAAATTAATTGATTATTAAATGTGTTACATGTTATTTTAAAACATAACAATCTTAGTTGATTCAGTTATTATAAGTATGAAAGCATACGTATGAGCAAGACTATTTAATACTTATACAGAGCTACTTTTTGTAAAAGGCAATTTCGCTGGATTTACACCAGCTGGGGGCTTGTACCGGTGGTAACCATTGCTTAATTCTTCAAAAAGGCTGCGGACCGATAATAAGTTAACAATTGCTCAGCCAATACAGCATTGTTCTTGACTTCGGAAATATCTTATGAAAATTAGCTCGAGATAGAAGCGACTTTACCCTTCTATCTACAACTCTGCCAAGAGTAATCTTGTGCGAAGGCAGACACCTTTGACGACCCATTTTAGATACGTCAGTTTATTGGTCATCTTAGATTTAATTTTTTTTTTGTTTCTGGAAATAAGATATAAAACATATTAGTCAAACATAAAATGGCAGTAATTGTTTCTTGTTATGACATGTCTTTCGTGTATATCCAATAAAAACGAGTGATGTTATAGAAATGTATAAGTAGGGAATAATTTTTGAAGCGCCCTCTAGTTAGGTTTTGGTTTTAATGACTATCTTCATTGCACAAGGACAAGTCCATCAGTGCTCCGATCTCCTTGCTTAGATCACACAAGGAGGATCTCAGCACAGTGCACGAACTCCGTAGCACCGGCGAGAATACCAATGTGTGTATATAGGAGTCTTACATTCTATAGATATTTTTTTTGTGGTGGGTAGGTTTTTAATTTTTAAAATGTTGCCAGGGCAGCGGCCATATAGTCTACTCTTTACGATTTCCAACCGCCGTGGAATTTTTAACTTGCGCAACTTGCACATGTGACCTCCTATTTGTTCGCCCTTATATGAGAAGGCTAGGCATCCGATCTCACTAGCCAGGGAGAGGGGGGGGGGGTGGTGTCGGGGTGGGGGGGGGGGTGGGGCGTGGTGGGGGTGGGGGAAGAGTTATAACATCATTAGGACCACTGGTTTTGAAAAAAATAAAATTCCATAAATTATATTCCCTCAACTGGGAATCGAACCCGGTTCCTCTAGAACTCGAGGCGGGAGCCATACTTCTTAGCCACTCCTACCCCCCACACATCCTCCAGTTGCGGCTATGAGACGGACGAGCTAACAAGTGTTATCCTTTGGTTGGTTGGGAAGGGATGGGTGTGAGAAATTATCGTGTTAAAAGTTCACCCAGTCTTTATCTTTCTGAAAGTTCTGCTCTGATATGTTTGATATCTAAAAGTTTAAAAAAAAATATAACTTTAAATTACAAAACGTGCCTTCCATTACCACGCTAAGATGTTGATGCCGAGTCACAACAGGATACACCTGTTGCACCCGCGTGACAGCAAAACACATAAAAAGGTATAAAATAAAGCAAAAGTAGTCACTGTGTAGATGCTGCCGTAAGGGAGTGAAGTGTTAGAGACTTCACTATACTAGGTCCAGCCTCAATAGTTATCAACTTAATCACCATCATAATCATCGACTTTGTCGTCATCATCATCATCATTTGTGCCATGCTAAGTAGGATTGGCAATCTATTCCTTTCGTGATTGTCTTTTGAAAAATTACAAAACTTTAAATACTCGCAGTTTTCCCAGCATTCATGTCAAAATATTCTTATCTTCCCACTTTGCCATACGGTGCATCTTTGGCCATACAGCGTTCATGTTGCCACCATGTTTGCCCTGAAACTACTAAGTAACTATAAATATTTCTCGTTTTATTTTTGCTTCTGCTTGCGTGATCTTGCATTATTGTGTTATTCTAATATTTTCTTGTTAGACTTTGGCATAAATAGGAATATTTTTTACTCAGGAAGCGAATGTCATTAACTCAAGTAATATTCACCTCAGAACGCACATGTACTTGGCATAGTTATCTTTCTGCACAGGAAGAGCATATCTTTGGCATGAGCTACTTTCTTCCAATGACACGAAGTACATGTCTTTATTTTGAGGAGCATTTTCCTTAGGAAAGAACATGTCTTGGCGTGAGTAGCATTCTCCTCGTGATGCACATGTGTTTGGCATGAGTAGCTTTCTGCCCAGGAAGATCGTGCTGTGTCTTTGGCACAAGTAGCTTTCTGCCCAGGAAAATATAAAAAATGAAGATCGTGCCTTTGGCAACGAAGTAGCTTTCTGCCCAGGAAGATCGTGTCTTTGGCACAAGTAGCTTTCTGCCCAGGAAGATCGTGCCTTTGGCACGAGTAGCTTTCTGCCCAGGAAGATCGTGTCTTTGGCACGAGTAGCTTTCTGCCCAGGAAGGTCGTGTCTTTGGCACGAGTAGCTTTCTGCCCCGGAAGATCGTGTCTTTGGCACAAGTAGCTTTCTGCCCAGAAAGATCGTGTCTTTGGCACTAGCTTTCTGCCTCAGAAAGATCGGTGTCCTTTGGCATGAGTAGCTTTCTGCCCAGGAAGATCGTGTCTTTGGCACGAGTAGCTTTCTTCCCAGGAAGATCGTGTCTTTGGCAAGAGTAGCTTTCTGCCCAGGAAGATCGTGACTGTGACATGAGTAGCTTTCTGCCCAGGAAGATCATGTCTTTGGCACGGGTTGCTTTCTGCCCAGGAAGATCATGTCTTTGGCACAAGTAAACAGTCTTCTCAGTACGCATAATTGTCCCAGTCTTAAGTATCTGTTCTGATCAGGAAGAGCATGTATTTTGGCATGAATAGCTTTCTTCTTGCTCAGGAAACATATGTCTTTTGGCATGAGTTGCATTCTCTCAGGACATTAAAGCGCGTGAATTTGGTACGATTAGCATTCTCACCCATGATAGGGAAGAATATGAATTTGGCATTGATTAGCATTCTCCCATGACAGGAAGAATATGAATTTGGCATGATTAGCTTTTTTCCCCATGACAGGAAGAATATGAATTTGGGCTATGATTTAGCATTCTCCCATGACAGGAAGAATATGAAATTTGGCTCCATGATTAGATTGCATTCTCTCCAAGGACATGAAGCACATGTTTTTGGCAAAAGAAAATTCTCCTTAGGGAGCAGATTTGTGTCGTTGCAAGTGATTGATTGTCTGTTTTTTTTTTTCTTTGTCCAAAATTCACATCTCCCTGCAACAGTATTGGTTGTAAGTAATCGTAATAATTGGAACACAGCTATTCTTCACTTGCAATTGCTGGTTATCTGTTTTTTTTTTTTTTTAGCAACTTGTATTTTTCTTAAGAATGTGTGAATTAAATTTTTTCATACTTTTCACCCTTACACATTTAAGTCAAAGAATGTGATAATACTTTAGGTCTCAAAAAACCTGACGAGTGGCATATCTTCCAGGAGAATTTTAACACTACGTTCATCTTAATCTGAATGCTGAATGCTAAGGAACAAAATGGGAAAAGACTTCAAGGGTCCTGGCAGAATTTTAAACTGATGAGAGGCTATCGAAGGTAGAGAGTGAAGACTGAAACAAGATCGCTTTTGTGGCAAAAGGTATTATAAGAGCTTGGAATGTTGATTTTCGTGAGAGGCCGAAAAGTGACGTTAAGGTTTGAAATTTCATTGCTGTTTCTCATTTGAAGTTTAGGCAAGCCGTTCCTTTCTTTTGCGGAATTCACAATGAAGGAAGTAGAAGACGCTTACAGAGAGGTAACATCTGCTTGTTATTATATTTCAGTAATCGTCGGGTTGCCGACCTTAAGTACTGTATCCCGTCTTGCATGCCTCCTCGCTATCTTCCCCGTGCTAGGTCAGAACCCAGCCCACCCGGAAATATTTTTGTCAAGTGTTATCTTACGCTGAGCGAAATCTTCAAAACATGAATGAATCTGTTTCAGTCTTTAACCGGCTTCGCCTGGTTGTAAGGGTGGTAATTACAATATGCGTTTCTTTTTGAGCAAAATTTGGATGTGAA